>JADDOH010005377.1:0-67833 GCA_016648135.1 Agrypnia vestita
CACATTATTTGTTCCTGAATAAGACCAAATAAATTACACCCCTTTGAGAAAGTAATCTATTGTACGGAGAGTCGTAAATAAAAAGATTAAAATAAATATCGGTTCGTATGTATATATTTTAATGAAATTGCATAGTGAGTTGTAATATTAGAAAATACTTACGTATATTATTAGGATTCATAAAATAATTATTAAAATCATTTATTCAAAACTTTATTTATTTAGGTTATGAAATTTAAGTACCTTGGTGTGGAGATATCTAGCTACGGAGATCTGTCAAAGAGCAGACAAACAAAGCAACACTTATCTCCGGATGCTTAAGAGACACTGTATGGGCCAACAAGCATATGCTAGTGGAAACAAAGTCAGAATATAAAGTCCTATCACGACATACGGTATCAAAGCAAGAGCGGACACGGTGAGAACTAAACACCTCCTCAGAACTACCGAGATGAAGACCCTAAGACCCATTGCGGGCAACCCCCTCAGAGACAGAGTACCCAATGCGGAAATCCGCAAAACCTGCGACATACAAGACATTGCAAGATAGAGCAGGCAAAGAAGGCGTTTCTGGGGGGACCATGTCGAGAGAATGGAGCAGACGAGACTTCGAGAGTCGTGATGTGCGGGATTCCAGAGGGGCACCGACTACCAGGGAGACCACCAAAGAAATGGAGAGAAAGCTGGACGTCTTCATCACATGGCCAGGACTAACCTGTCAACACAGATGAAGGATCTAACAAAATAATAAGAAGAAGATTCTTTAAAATCGCAATAACTTCCTGTGGCAAAATGAATGCCTCATGCCATTGCTTTTATGCCAAACACACATACATACATGCCAAACTTACAATGACTATTATATAAATAAAATTCACCCAAAAGACCCTATGAACAACAGATTTAAAACAAAGGACAAATGTAAATTCCATTATTAAGAACTACCATGGTGTAGTATATATACAAGTATCTTGGTGTAAAATGGTTCAATACATTTTTATCTCAAAGCATACCTCACGAATCAGACATTGTTAAATATGAGCAATTCAAAAAAAATTCTCTATAAAAACTATGGATTGTAAAATTTTCATACTTAAAATACTTTATGTTTGTACACTAGTAACATGTAAATAAATTTTGCGTTTAAAGTAGTATTTATAATATATTAAGTGAGAAAATCAAAGAAATAACATAATATGTATTACAATAAGAAATATGTAATGTTATAGTTCTATACAATTAAAAAATGAATCAATTAAAAAAAACATACAGAAAATTTATGAAGGTGTGTAAAAGATATTTGGATTCCACAGAATTACGAACCCGGAGCATTGTCTTGCTAGGAAAATGCTTTACGCTACGTTAAAGCGTAGGAAATGAAAGCGAAATTCGACGGCAACGAGCAGTTTTTCTCAAAGCATTAAATGTTACAAGATTTTCTCAAGTGCAATATTTTGAGACATATTTCACTGGAGCTTCCACAGTGTATAAAAATTTAAAAGCTGAACTTAGTATGTTTAAGAAATATTTATAATACAATTTAAGTATTTACTCTTGCATAATCAAATCCTCTAGTAAAAGAAACATATTTTTACAGTAAACTTGAAAATTTCGTTTCAAATCGAGTATCTTAAGTTTAAACGTCTTGTAATAAAGCGTGACTTACTTCAATGTTTTACTTTTTAAGATGATTTTGTGTGACTTTTTCAATATTGTTTTAAAATAAGCTCATTCTAATTATTTTAAGCAAATCAAACGAATTAGAAACAATCGGCTCACCAATTTGTGTACAAAAAAATTTACATTAGTTTTTATCTATAGATTTTGGTTGTCAAACAAGAAATTGATTGTGTTAAAAAATTATTTTTTTACTGAACGATGGAAAATACGTTGGTGCCAGGATCTATTTTACTGTGAGTATATTTAAAAGCGAAATTAATAAATTTGTATACATCTATTTTCATTACTCAAAACAAATCTGATTCTAAATATTATCTAACGAGACTTTTATTATCTCGAAATGCAAACAGATGTTCAAATATATGTAGGTATTTTTGAACGAAGTAATCAAAATCCAATTAAAATTCCATTCCACAATTCAGAATCTTCAGCAGATTTCATTTATTTTTTCTTTTAATTGAAATTTGACATTCCAATTACACCATCTTCTAGAATCAAATTCTATTTCCGATTTCTGTATTTTCTGCGAGTAAAGATTTATAGCAAGCGCCTATCTTAATTTTTTTTTAATTTCAGACTAGGAAAATATTTGAACACAGCTTTATTTTAATATTTTGTTAATGGGGGTATTTTTTCGAATGCGTTACACATTATATATGTATGCCTTAATTTTAGAAAATGTCATTATAAATTTTACACACTTAATTTGACTGAAATTTTAATACAAATATGTCACTGTTCATCTTCAATTATTGACCACATTCACAAATATCAACATTATAAAAACATTTCTGTTTGCTGTTTTACGTAAACAAATGTTTTAAATAAATTAACTTGATAAATGTTTTATTTTAGAGTTTAATTTAGTATATGAAATAGTGGCCCTGAAAGAAAATATACATTATCAAATTTTATTATCATCATCATCATGTATTTCCACTTATCTAAAGCGTCTGTCTTCCCCGCCTTCCACTGTTTCAATACTTGAAGATCCATTATTTCCTTACAATGTACTAGCTGTTTGTATCCAGCGATATACGGGTTAAGGAATAAGTTGAAAATAAATTTGTGGCAGGAAACAAAGGTTCCATTGTTTTGCAAAACCTCTAATAAAAGCAATGTTTCCATTGAAACAAGGCCAATTTTTTTAACAAGTCCTCAGAAATATGTATGCAATATTTGGGTACGATCGGTGGAACGGTACAGATTTGCATGGAAAATATATCAGTGGAGGGGAGGGAGTAATGCTGCCTATATTACCCGCCGAGTCTTAAATAATAAGAATGCAAAATGTGGTTCCGATTGGTCAAACGGTACAGGTTTGCATGCAAAATAAATCAAAGGGAGGGAGGGAGGGGAGTGTGGAGGGAGGAATTGTCATATATGTTACCCACCGGGTCCCTTAGAATACGTGTGCAAAATTCGTGTCAGATCGGTCGAACGGTGTAGATTTGTACAGAAAATATGTCAGGGGAAGGGGGTGGTATAAAGGGGGAGAAGGAAATGTTACCTATATTACTAGCCTGGTCCATTAGAATAAGTATACAAAAACGTATAGACTTGCATGGAAAATATATCAGGGGGTGGGGGGGTTAAGGGGGAGGGGGTAATGCCACCTATATTACCCAACGGGTCCTTAATAATAAGAATGCAAAATTTGGTTCAGATCGGTCGAACGATACAAATATATCAGTGTGACGGAGAGGGGCAAAGGAAGAGGGGGGAAATGGCGCCTATATTACCCGCCGGCTTCTAAAGAATAAGTGTGCAAGGGTCAGAACGGTCAAACGATAGAGATTTGTGTAGGAACAGACAGACAGACAGACAGACATTGAGTTTTATAGGTATAAATTTGTTACAATTTTTACCAACTGGTCTACACCAGCCACACCTCCAGCCAGAGTTTTATAAAAGGAACATATATTTAGTCGTTCCTCTGCTGTACGCAAGACAACTTTATTGAGATATTTGTCTAGGTAAAAGAGGGACTCCATGCTGATCTTCTTGACACATCTCACTCGGTACAATAATATTTATTCTGCTAACTAACTTCATGTTATATTCTTTGAGAGGAAAAAGAGGATGGGGCGCCACACTCATCCATCTTAACACTTATAAATTATAAATCTGACGTGAAATTAATGCGACGTATAAAAACATCAACATTCCTTCCGCAACGACGCCGACATGCAGAAAGCATGCAACTTACACTACTCTGTACTACGTTCATGCACCTTCTCATATAATTTCGTCGATTATTTAGGCTTCTAATAAGACCATATTTTAGTCAAGATCAAGTCAGGTGATCAGGTACAGGTTGAGAAAAAAAAAATAATCAAAAATCATCAATCTTGTAAAAAAAATATTTCCAGTTAAAGTAAAGAAACAAAAATAAAATTAAATAAAAACTAAAATGAACGATTAAAAAAAAATTAAAAACATAGAACTCGTGAAAATTAAAATTTAAGGTAATAATAAAATAAACGATTTTAATTAATCAATTAGAAAAGACATACAGAAAAATCAAATTTAAGAAAAAATATTTTAACTGCTACCAGGATTCGAACACAGACCTCCATTCTATCCGGGGATGGCGCGTTATCCAATTTCGCCATAGCAGTCTGGTAAGTTAACGAAAAATTTTCGACCCTATATGTAGTCTCTTTTTAATTGATTAACATTTTTATTCCATTTTTAAAGAAATCCATTTTTTAAAATGCAATAGTCACAAATGTCTTTGCGTATCTACCACCAGAGGACGCCAGAAATTAATTTTTCATTTTTCTTTTAATAATTCACAGAACCTTGTTCTGAAATTGCTACTTCACAATAAGAATGTGTTTTCTTTAATAATCATAAAATAAGTAATAAATAAAAATAATACGGTTGCACCATGACAAAGCTTTAAGAAAATGCACAAACGCCCAATTGGAAAAGGAAAACAAAAGGACATTGCACACGCAAGGGACTCGCCAGTCCGGAAAATCACTGCCGGTGGGAATCAAATGCTGTTTATCAGATTTGAACATCCAACTTCGCATTTCTACTTATTTTCTTTCCTTTTCAGCGGGACTCGGAAATCATTGACCGCAGCGCGCCATCCATCTGTTGACATACTCGTAGCCTTTGTGGCTCAGTCTACTGGAATCTACATATTTACCTCACACAAATCCGGTTTTATTCGACTGTAAAATATCTAGGTTTGGTAGACCCTAATAATTTGCGAAGCATACTTCTAGTTCTTATATTTTTGCGTTTGTCATTTGCCTGGTCGGATTTTTCTCCACTCTTACTGTTTTATGACGTCCAACTTTTTATTTTATTAAGAACATTTCCGTGGGTACTAAAGTCTTATTATGTTAGATTTGCATGATTATTATGTTTTGTTTTGCTTTTTTAATTGATTTTAAACATCTTCAAAAAGAGCAAAATGATTTTGTGATTTTTGTGATTTTGTGATTTTGTGACATTTTTAGTAATTATTAAAATAATTACTAAAAATGTTCTTCGTTTTTACCACATATATATTGTAAATGTTTCAGGGCCAATGCCTCCTTCATCATGTTATCGATTGCATATTAATTTTATTGATTTTAGATTTTAAATTTGTTGGTATATGTTACAGCCAAAATCAAATTTATAAATTTGCCAATCAGCTGAAATATTTTGCCTCACCTTATCTATATATATAAGATAATTTATAGTGTTATAAAACGAGGAAAATCAACACATTAAAAAATGAGGAAAATCAACACATTAAAAATTAAAAATGTTCCATTTTTTAAACTTCAGGTAGTTTGGAAGTGATAGAATGTAGGTAGGTACCTACTTTATTATTTTTAAATTGTTTTAAAAATGGAACACTTTAAAATTAGAGAAAGCTTGTGTTGATTTTATCTATAAAAGAAAAAAAAAGGATTTCAATTGTTTTCTGAAAGCGTCTTGTATCTGTTGTGCTGTTTTCTATAATATTGATAAAAAAAATAATGTAATTTTTAATTTGAAACTAAATTATGATCACATAGATCACCCAGTTTCCGAGTTTTTTTATTTATTTTCTGCTATGTATTGATTTCTAGGAAATTTCCCGTACCAAAGAGTTTCAATACAGTATACGTTGTATCTTGAATATCCTATATATACTGAAATATATTAATATTTTCAATAAATAAGTAGTGAAAACAAAGTATGTACATTTTTATTGATTACATTGATTTTAAACTATTTATTATAATTAATTTAACCGCTGTTTCGTTGACAGAGTGGAAGTTCTTGATTAAAATAATTTTATTTTAAACACCAAGTTTGAATCCAGTATACAAGTAATAATATTTAAACCTAAGCGCTTTCAACGGAGACATCCATCATTAGAAGTGTTCTAATGTTTCCTCTGAGAATGATGGGCTTCTGAGAATCATAGAAAGCGCTTTGGCTTAAATATTATAACTCGTATAGTGGATTAATACTTGATGTTTAAAATAAAATAACTATATTTACTCACATGTTTTCAGGCTTCAAGTAGATACTATTTAAAAGATATTTTGTGTCTTTTTTTCGTATGATATATAAATTCATATTTTTCATCGTTTATCCCACGAAAATTTAACATTCATATTATTATTCAAAATATAAGGGAAGTATATTTTAAAAAACACCTTAACTTCGTTTGAATAAACGTTTTAAAATAATTTCACATGAAATGAAATGGTTTTATTATATCGATTTAGTATTACTAACTTTTTAAAGTTTTAAAAAATATAAAAGCGTTTAACTTAAAGTGGCAAAGTATACAAGAAACATTTTTTTACTTATTCATAATACATTTTTCCAATAACTCAATGAAATCAATTAAAATGAAACTTCAGAAAAAAAATTTTTTCATCATAAATATCATAAAAAGGCACAATTCTATAATTATATTATTATAATTTCTTAATTTCAAATCAAAAGATCGCGGATTATTTGAAAGAATCCACAATTACCTTTTTGATAATACAATCAGTATGTAACTAAAGTTAGTAATAACTTCTGTGAGTATTAATAAAAAAAAACAATATGAATTAAGATACATACAAATCGGGAATTATATTTTTTCAGTGGAAATACGGTAAATAATAAAATTCTACCTGTGAAGAAAATGCAAGGTACTCGTCATCCTCAGGAGTTCTAGTGGTGACGGTCAGCATGGCTGTGTACGCCTTCCTGGCTCTCTGGTTCCTCTCTTCTGTGTCTCCCTCCAGCTTCCAGGGCTCTAGTGATGAAGGGGACGAAAGACTGTAATGAAAATGAAATATTGTTTATTAAAATTTATTCTCAAACGACATAAGTATTCAAAAAGGGAATTATATTTAATCCATATATTTTTGTAAATAGAGATGCGTGACATGAACTCGTGTGTAGGAGAGGAGCAGGCGCGTGCAGTGGGAGCATTGAAGCATGAGCATTCCAACATTCTTCTTAAAAGGCTGTGTGGAACTAATAAAAAAACCGCTATGTTTTTTGTTTAATCTTTCTGTAAATACAGGGGTCTTCCCGGAAACATGGAAGACGTCAAAAGTTACTCCCATACACAAGAGTGGTTCTAAGTTATCCGTAGAAAATTATAGACCTGTAGCTGTTCTCTCTGCACCAGCTAAGGTATTTGAAATTATAATAAGTAAAACCGTCGCTTCCCGAGTAGAGCCGTTTATAATTGATGAACAACATGGATTCAGGAAGGGCCGCTCGGTTGAGACCAATCTGATGATTTTCACAAATTATGTCACGGAAGCTCTGGACGCGGGACATCAGGTAGACTGTTCATATAATGACTTCGCCAAAGCCTTTGATACAGTCAACCATGATGTCTTATTGAAAAGGTTGTATGAGATTGGTTTCTCGGATGGTATGTTAAAATTTATGGCGAGCTACCTCCAAAATAGGAACCAATACGTCTCCTACGGTCTATTCGCGTCAGAGTGCTTCTATACCTTCTCGGGTGTCCCGCAAGGATCTAACCTGGGTCCATTGTTGTTCTCGATTTTTATCAATAATATAAAAAATGTAATTTTAAACTCGCGCTTTCTGTTATTTGCGGATGACTTAAAGCTTTTCTTAAAGGTGTCAACTTTGGACGATTTTCATCTTCTCCAAACAGATATATCAAATATATGTGAATGGGGAAGACGAAATAAACTTTTGTTTAATGTTTCCAAGTGTTCGGTTACATCCTTCACTAGGGCCCAAAAAACTCTATTTTTTCGCTACAAAATGAACGACCAAAATCTGACAAGAACATCGAATGTTAAAGATCTAGGTGTTAAATTTGTAAGCAGCCTGACATTTCACGATCACATAGAGACGATCAGTGGTAATGCTCTGAGAATGTTAGGATTTGTTCTGCGTACTGCCAGGGTTTTCGAGAATACCCGCGTACTGAGAACTCTTTACAACTCCTTGGTGCGGAGTAGACTCGAGAGTGGCTCGATGATCTGGGGGCCACATGAGGGCAAGTACTCTCTTATGGTTGAGAAAGTCCAAAAGAAGTTTCTGAGATATCTCTACATGAGAGAGTACGGGCATTATCCTTGGCTTTACCCAACCGAGTTTCTCCAGGGTATGCTTGGCTACAATAGTTTAGAGACTAGAAGGAATGTGTATTTGATTACACATTTTTATCGATTGTTGCGCGGTATGATCGACAATACTGAAATTATGCAGAGCATTGGTTTGTATGTTCCTGATAATTACGTTAGACATCGTCAGCATAGATTGTTTCACATTCCAATATACAGGACCAACCTGCCGATGGTTATGCCTGTTGGAAAAGCTACAGCTATGCTGAACAAGATTGCTTTGGATATTGATATATTCCATGTGTCTGAGGGGGTTTTCCGAAGCAGGAATCTCCTACACCTTTGACCAGATTGTACAGGTCACTTTTAATTGTTTAATAATTATTTAATAATAAATTAGTATTTTAATACACAATATGTATATTTGTGTGTATGTATGTATGTATATGTATATGTGTATGTATGTATACGTATGTGTTTATGTATATGTGTATATGGATGTGTATGTATATGCGTATATGTATATTTTTAGATGTAAGTTAATAATATGTATGCATTGAACATAATGTTTGTAATGTACATATTATGTAATAAATAAAAATTGAAATTGACATTGAATGACTTTTTTGTGAACGTATATTTTGGCAAAAAAATGTAAATCAAATATTTATGCTGCAGATTTTTATAATATATCAAAATATGAATACTATGATAACAATTGTGATAGAAATATTACGAAATATATGTTGTATTCCGTTTTTTTCCAAATAATTGGTTACGTAAAAGTTATGCTGAGATGTTTCCACTGTTTCCCATTTACAGAGAATTATATGATAAAATGTATAGACAATTAAGTAATAATAAGTAAGTAATAGGTACATATGTATATATATATTATAATATATATATATTATAGATTATTAATAAGTAAGTATGATCATAAGTTAGTATTATATAATAATAAGTAAGTAATAGGTACATATATAATAAAATGTATTTAACGATATTGTCGAATGTTTCGATAATGTTGAAATTTTACTTTTTGCGGATGATATTAAAATTTTCAAGGAAATATCAGATGTGAGTGACTGCCTTACACTCCAATCTAACCTATACAAATTAAACGATTGGTGCATCTCTAACAACCTATTTTTAAATGTTGATAAGTGTAAATCACTATCCTTCTGCAGAAATAAATCTCCCATTTCCTTTTCGTATTCAATAAATAATACAAACCTAGAAAAAATAACAGAAATCCGTGATCTTGGTGTCATTTTTGATCATAAACTAGAATTCAAAAGTCACATCAACATTATTACGAATAAAAGTATGAAAACCTTAGGTTTCATACTTAGATCAATACAGGACTTTGAATCAATTAATGTAATCAATATATGTATCCTTTGTCCGTAGTCAGTTGGAATACAATTCCATCATTTGTTCTCCTTTTTACAGGGTTCATATAAAAATATAGAAAGGGTACAACGTAAATTCCTAAAATTTATAAATTTTAAGCTTCATATTCCGATCGACCAAATAAACTACAAATATTTGCGAACTAATCTTAATCTCCTAACCTTGGAAGATCGAAGAAAATTAACAGATTTAATATTCCTTTTTAAAATATTACACTCAAATTTCGACTGTTGCAAACTCCTGAATAGTATTAATTTTAAAGTACCTAACCGTAGGACCCGCCAAAACATACTGTTTTATTGTGACAATTTGGACACAAACTATCGTTCAAATTCTAGCATACCTCGGATGCACAAACTGGGCAATGAACTACCTACATATGTCGACATTTTAAATCTATCTCTCTCAAAATTTAAAAAATCATTATATGATCATTTCTTTTCAAAATATTAAATTTTTATATAATGTCTTAAATTTTTTATATATACCTGGCTATTCAAATTTAATATTGCTATATTATCGGTGAGTAAAAATTTCCGAGATCACTACTTTACACTTTTTTGCATATATACTTTTTTTACATATATGTCTAACCTCATTATGTTTAAACTATGCATATATACTTTTTTACATTTATACCCTTTATTTTTCTTTTACATTCAATCGTTTGTTATATTTTAATTATGTATAAACCTGTTGTAAAAGGCTATTAAGCAGTGTAATTAATAAAATAAATAAAAAAAAAATAAAAAAAAAAATAATAATAATAATTTTTTCTGAAGGTATTTTTTCACGTTTCCTTAAATGCCTCATAATTTTCCTCAGTCCTCATTTCAACAGGCAATTCGTTAAAACCATTTCACACCTCTAAATATGTGGTGATGCTGAGCAGTTGTGGTATGTATCACAGAGATATGTAATTTACCAAGTGTTAAATTTCTGCTACTTGACACTCTTTGGGTCAGCTCGTTATCACTGTGAAAACCTTTATATAGTTGAAGCATGCAATTTTGCTTGTAAATATTCTGTAATGTGGGAACTTGCAATTTATCATAGAGGTCTATTGTCGGATAATCATCAGGTTTTTGCTTGTGCTATGAAAATAGGTCTAACTTGCTGGTCTGGAGTGAGGTGAACCCGCGACCTTTGGATCGCGAGGCAAGAGTCCTAACCACAAGACCAACAAGCTACTCGTATATTGTCACGGTACGGTGGCAGTGGACGACAAATCAATCACTTGAAATTGATTTTATGTTTTTATTTATCACCAAAGTAACTGGACACAAGTTTAGTTGAAGCATTATTCGTTAATTCACAATAATTGCAATAATCACTCTCTGTAAAATATTATTTGCCTTTGCATTTAGTCACTAATGAACGCTCCGTAGGTACTCTCCTAATTTATTGTTTCTTCTTTCTATGGGATTGCTTGAGTAATCGCTGAGAGGCCAAAACAAACTATTTTTATTTATTCATTATTCTAGAATGTTCATTAATAATTCGCTTAATTGCGAATTATTAATGAATCTCTTGTTTATACGGTGAAATGTCGCAGTCGCAATTTTACGTACATATTAATCTATCTCCGTGCCTCGGGATGTATAACAACTGTGTTTTGGAATAAGAAAACAGAATAGCGAAGGTAAGAGAGAAGTACCCCTAGGGGAACAAGCGAACAAAGCTGACGCCCCAGCAGGAGAGCATTGTTGTAAGTAAGTCATCTCAATGTTGCGTAGATAAGAAAGATTTGAAAAACGTTACGCTAGAAGGAACCGTAAAAGGTTTGAAATTTCATACAGAATTGTTTAGTGTTTATCTGTTGGTCGTTTCCAACGGAAAAAAAGGATCTCTCTAAAATATAAATAAAAATTTGTTAAAATATTTAGTTTGTCTACTACACGAAAAGTTAAGGGTTGTGATTGATATTTAACATATGTTAATCATATTAATGAAATGAAAATACTTTGTATAAAACCACTATTTATTTAATTATAATTTTTCGGGGCCAGTGACCCCTTTATAAGAATTTTTTTTAACAAGATCAGGATACTAAAAATTTAAATTCAATATATAGACATTAGGTTGTAAAAAGGTTTTTCTGTTTTAATTAATGTAAATATATCGAATTTTAATTTTTAGTATACATTCTATCCTGACAAAGAGGTCATTGGCCCGGAAACATTTTGATAATTGATGATATCCGGAAAATAAATTTTATTTATAAATTAATTTAGTTAGTTACATTTATATTTAATGTTTTCATTAAATTTTGGCGCCATCTACAATATAAGGAAAAAAAGAAGAAGAATTATGGTATGTATTTATAAAAAAATAAAAAATCTCCCCAAGCACTTTTTTGTGTCTAAAAGCCTATTTAATAATTTTTCTAATATTTTTAAAATTTTTGTTCGAGTCACCATTTTAAAACAATAGAAAGGATCAGGCTGACTAACGAAGTATGCGGAGATTTATCCATTTTTTAAATTTTTTATTGTAATCTGATGAAAACCATTAAACTTATAGTTATTGTGTTTCAAAATATGTACCTACTAGGTTACAACTTATAACGAATTATTTTTGATATTCGAAAATAATAATAATATAAAATAACACTTTTAAGGGGTGTTTTTTAAAAGGTTTAGCCACGATCTCTGCCATGATTTTTAAATGTTATATTCCATTTTAATATTCCTTACCCCTAAAAAAATACCCTATAGGTAGTCCACAATATTATTAACATATTCTTAAGTATACTATTAAAATTTATACGATCTATAAAATTGTTATTTGTAGCAACCACTTCTACAAATAGAATTATATCAATAGAGGTGATAGGTAAGTCACCCCACACTTATAAATTTATAGAAACACAGCCTTTATGAAGACTAATTTGGTCTTGATTGGTCACCAAATATTGAAACAACACAAGGCAGGGAAAGATAAAATAACGAGACTTTGGGCCTTAGATTCTATTAGTAAGATGAGAAAGGAAATAATGAAGATTACATTTGAATATTAAATTATGTCTTTGAAGTCAGCTGTGAGATCAGAGAAAAGGAGAAGAAAAATTAATAAATGGTTAAAAAAAACATTTTCAATCATTATTTTGATAATTATTAAAATAATACTCATTCTACAGAAACAAAAAAAAACTGCAATTATCTTTACGGTTTCATGCTGAATGAATTTATAACTGCTTTATTTAAAAATGTTTGTTGAATGCGGTCACTAAGGCGCTTGTGTGGAAAATCTTTGGTCGATAGAGTGAGAAATGAACAAATTATATATATAAATAAAAACAAAAAGTTAATGTAATGCTGGCTGTAGAGTGGTAGACAGAATAAAGAAAGTGCAGATATGGTTTGGTCATGTAGAACGAGGAAGGATGGTTAAGAAAATATATGATACGAGTGTTGAGGGCAACAGAAATAGAGGGCATCCTTTAAAACCTGGGATGATCAGATACTCTAAATATTGGAGAATGGCTCTGTTTTTAAAAGTCTTAACAACCATGGAGCTTGCATGAGAAGATGTATAAATGTAGTCGAAGCAAAAATGGTGTGCCAAGATAGAAGAACATGGCGTTCTATCCTCTCTGCCTACTCCTGTGAAGAAACGCCATGATGGTTAGTTAGTTACTTAGTTGTTTAAAAAATGTGACGTATATTTTTAATGATGATTGAGTTTTGTAAAATTAAAAATTAATTCACTACATCTGAATTCATATTTTATGTTTTTCAAGACGACCATTATTACTTACTCCTATTTTGGAAACACAATTTATTTTACTGTAAAAATATTTATTCTAAATATAAATGATCATTGTAATAGATATCTTTGAAAATGGTGAAGTGAATTCCCGTTTTAAATTTTAGGAATCAGCTTGAATACGAATTGTTTCTGAAAATAAATCTTTATTCATCCTTATCTAGGTTTAATGTAATTAAACAGAACAGAGTAGAATAAATAACTTTAACAACTTGAAGTAAAAAATAAATAAGAAAGCGGTTTTCCTTTCAATAACGTAAACAGAATTTATGTATAATGTGCTGTACAGATAATGTAATTATTATTGATATATTATACTACTTTTATCTTCAAATACGAAGTTTTGCGCGAAATTCGTAAGATTCTATATCTGATATATTGACATTGACATAACCACTTTCAAAGCACGTCGTCTCTGTTGTGTTTTATATTCTCCTGTACATTGCGTAATAAGAGATCATATTTCTTAATCCCGAGAATCCGAAATATACAGCGTTTCTTCATATGATAAATGTAATTAAAACACTTTAGTGATTCATATTTGTCAATTCATTCAAATCAAAAAGGAAATTAAGAAAGCAAAGGAAAAGTGTATGTCAGCCAAATGCAATAAATACGACATATTTAACACAAAAAAAAATTGCCTTTTTTATCTTTTAATATATCCATATAAAAAGATAAAAAAGGCAAAGTTATTTTAGGCACATAAGAAAAACTAAGACGTTGAAAGGAATACATTTTAGAGTTATTTGACGATGACAAAAGATCTACAGAAAAACGAGGATGAAACCAAGAATGGATCAAAAATTACCAAAGAATACATTTTGTATACAACAAAGACGCCAAAAAGTGGAAAATCAGTTGGATAAGACAATGTACCTATACATTGAACTGGTGAAGCTACCAGATGATTACAACGTTAACCCTGTTTTAGAACTTTTTAATGCAATATAAAAAACAGGTATAATACCAAATGACTGGCTTGAATCAACTTTCATCACTGTACCAAAAAGACAAATGCAAAAGAGTTTCAAGAATATAGAATAATACATTTGCTTAGTCACATTCTCAAAATATTGCTCAAAATCATACACGGCAGAATTCACAAAAAATTCGAAGAAGACATGAGCGAAACCCAGTTTGGATTTAGAAATATCTTAAGCACAAGAGAAGCCCTATTTAATGTGAACGTCTTAGTGCAAAGATGTTTAGACGTCAACGTAGATGTGTATTTTTTCCTGTGAACTATGAAAAAGCTTTTGGTATGGTCCAACATCCGAAACATATACAACTACAAAAAGACAAAGGAATCGATGATAATGACATCTGCATCATCAAACAGGAACAAACAGCAAATGTTCAAATTGAGGACAAAATGACTGAAGACATCCAAATTAGGCTGTGGTGTAAGACATCTTACCGTCGCTACTATTTAATCTGTAGTCCGAGTCAATATTTAAGGAAGTCCTAGATGGTACTGCCCTGGTGATATTGATAAATGGAAAACAATAATATAATATTAGATTTTCCGACGATACAGTACTATTTACAGACGATGCCCAAGACCTTCAAGCACAAGTAAAAAACGTAAATGAAGCAAGTAACGAGTATGGCCTGAAGATGAACATTGGCCTAAAGATTGGTAATAGCATCAAAAAGATCAATTTCAACGCCAAAGATAACCATAAAAAACGAACCAATAGAAAAAGTCGCGCGATACAAGTAGGTACAAGAGATCCATATCAAGAAGTGAAAGCTCGAATAGAGATAGCAAGTGCGTTTCTCAGAGTGAGACCATTATTTTCTAAACGTACATGGTTATAGGTTTAGAACACGACCGTGATCTAACCTTATAACTTAGAATGCATATGGTTCGGTGTTACATTCTCTTACGGGGTGGAGGCATGGATATTCAACCAATAACTAACCCGCAAAGACGAGGCATTTGAAATGTGGATCTATGGACACATATTGAAAGTATCAATAAATGTATATTATAGATGTCTCACAGAGACGAAACTGTATTTTTTATGGGAAAGTAGGTATAGAAGTCATTTTTTGGTGTACATAGGACTTACGACCTATCGTATGGTTGGCTTATAGAATATACCATATCTAATAATTTTTTGTAAGTTATATATATTATATATATTTGAATTGCATGCAACACTGAAAGTTTCCTGGGTGGATAGAGTGACGTAATGAAGTCCTCCGGCGTATGGAAAAAGACCAAAAAGTGATGCGAACTATTAAGATAAGAAAGCTGGAGTATCTCGGATCTATTTTGAAAGAACCAAAATATAGTCTAAATCAGCTCATCATCCTGGGGAAAATAAGTGGTATAAGAAGTTTATTGCTGCGTATATTGAGGGACTGGTACAAGTGTGCCTCGACTGAGTTGTTTCGGCGCGGGCGGCGGTAAATAAAATCGTAATCGCCAGAATGATCGCCGACCTCTTTTGCACTGAATATCCAGCCTTAATGTACGTTTACAATGATACTGTGGTAGATGGGGCCTTATTTTTATATTGGTTTGTGTCGACAGTGATAATTTTTTATATATTTTTTTGTTATATATTTAACTGGAAGATATATTTTTATAAGATTATATATTTAACTGGAAGATGGTGCTTTGAAATTTTTATGTCGTTTTTATCACGTTTTGTAGTAAAGGAAGACATAATTATTTTTGCGCTCAATGTATTGTATACGGAGTATAACAGAGCTAGAATTATTTAGCTGAATTGAGATTTGAAAATGTTCCAGCAACCATGACCATTTATATCTATGGAGATATGCGACATAAAAGTTTGCATTTTTTCAAAATTATTTTTTGCAAAACTTTGGATTTCTTTTAAAATTTGAATTTGAAAAATTCTTCCCACTTAACACAAGTCAAATAAAATGTTAAAAACCGTGCAAAAATATAATTTAAACTGCAATTTTATTGACTTATATTGAAGCGCATGAATTTTTCATATTTTATATATGTTACTTTAATGGTAGTTCAACGTTTTAGATAAGTCACAAATGTTATAAAATAAATACAAACCTTCGCTTGTCGCATGCCTTTTTCTCCGTGAATATTAATACCAGGTAACTAATGATTTCTTTTTTTTTTCAATTTCAGTTTATTTATTCAATAATATGTACATTACTAACTTAAATTCAATTCATACATATTATGAAGATATATCTATACCTTGTATTGTGGGCGAATATGATATCGTCAATAAAAAATTTTCGACTCACAATTAAGGCAGGAATCTCCCTGTATTGGGTAAGTATTGTAGACTGCCTCTGTTACACCCTATATATATATATATTTTACAAAGGCGTCGGTTTCTAATTTCAAATATTTGAGATCACAAGTAAATAATAATTCATATTTTATGTATATATCTTCTTCTAACGCCTCCTTAAAACAAACACTTTGCTGCTTTTAAATTAATGTTTCATAGCTGAAAATATATACTAAAATATTCGATGCTTATATGAATATACGTCGTCGAATAATATAATAAAGGTTGCTTTAAAATATCTTATTTATATTTTGTATCTTTCCAGTATTTACGAAATAATTTAAATAAACAAAATAGAAGTGAACGAAGATTTAAGACATATCTATACTTATATATAAAAAGGTAAAGTTTGTGAGTTTGTAAGTTTGTATGTTTGTATGTTTGGATGTAGGAGGCAATCTCAGAAACTACACATACGATTTCAAAAAAAATTTCACCGATATTTAGAATAGACTTTCAGAGTGGTTACAAGTTATATATTATCCAGAAAGGGCTTTTCGTGGTGACCTTTTTTACAATTAAAGTTGATGAAAAAACGGTCGAGCGAATTCGTTTCTTACGAACGGTGCCTTAACAGCAAGAGATAAATTAATGCTTTCTATACAGAAGTTGTAGAACTCAAAAAGACCAATAAAAAAGGTTAATTGTAACATTTATAGTATAAAAGCCCTTGAAATTTGACTTTGGTGAAAATTTTTACATATCGTCAATTCAGAATCAAATTCAATTGCCGCAAGGTAGTAAAGTAGTACTTAGTACTATCTAAGTTAGTAAACAAAAGATTTTTCCAATATTTCGACCACATTATGCGTCACAGCCTAAAAAATAAAATTATACTGTGTGTAAAATTTTACAACTGTCAAATTTTTTAATATGACAGAACTCAAATGTTGCATTTTATTATTGTGTGTTATTAAATTTTGCATTTGATCGCTTAGTGGCTTTGAAATGCAGACGTATCAGAAAATTTGCTGTACGTATTTACACGTTTCTTTTGTAATTAAATGTTATTATTCTAATATTAACATAGCTATCATTAAAACAACACCATATTTTAGTTCATTTTGACAGTTTAATTGACTATCCTCGTCGGGCAATCTCAGTTTGTTTTTTTTTTAATAATTAAACTTTTTCCGCTGTTTCGGCTCGTTTGAGCGAGCCAAAAGAATACTGTAATATCAACTTTTTTTGCATTTCCCTGTAGCTATAAACGAAACGCAACTTTTGAAAACTATTACTTTAAAAAAATAAAATCCTTGTTTTGTACATAGCGACACACTCTATTATATGGACTTGTGGTGTCAATCCATGTTTTATCCGTTTGAAGCCACTTAAGTTAATACTAAGATATAGGAAGAAATACAAAGAAGATTTTAATTAATATATAATCATAAATATTTCATTTGAATTGATTGCATTCATTTAAATCAAAAAGAAAAGTAAAAATCGGTATTCACGGAGTTATTTTCACTGTTCATAATTTGTAATTTAAAAGTGAACTTTATAAGAGAAACCAGACAAAAGCTACTCGAGATAAAATAGCATTTAAAGCAAATTAAATATAAATTGCCAAGATATTTTACAGTTGGTAGCAAGTTCCTTACAAATCGTGCCCGTTTGAAAGTAAAAAGTCTAAGTATAGTATAAGGAATTTATATTAAAATCTGCAAAAAATGGTCGATTTTAATAATTTACAATTTTGAACGTTCTTTGATAGGAAATATTTTGTTTTTTTTTTATGATTGCTTGTTGGGAAAATACTTTATTAATTTAGTGGGCATTAAATTCGAGTTAATTTAACTCTTTAGAAATATCAAGAATTGAAAAATCAAGAACTCGTGTCACTGTTTGGCAGCAGCAAAACATTGGCAGCATGCACCATGTATAGTATGGAATTTTACCCATGCACGGGATGTGGGAATCACTTCTTAACGATTAGTGCAGCGTTGGTTTAAAAATTATAGGGACATATTAGTCCTAAAAATACATACACATAATTAATAAGATGGCAGGCTCCATTCTCCCAACGAAGGATCGCCGAAGAAAAAGTCTTAAAGAAGAGAGTCGAGGATATTCAGCTGGTGAAAACGGCGAATTCTAAGCTTCAGTGGAAGAAAACGTGAAGCTAACGACCAGCACTGATTATTTTTTTGGTCATCCAACAGGTAGACATAAATACATAGTCATAAAAGAATATAAAAAATAGTTTTACATCCCCCGCAATTATAGAACGATACAAATAAGATAATGATAAAAATATTCCTTTAACATAGATATAGCCCAGAGATTAAAAGGAGGAAAAGTGAAATGCACGTGGTCAGAAAGGGTGATGATTTTCCAGTATCTGCCTCACAATACGACTATACTCTTCTTTTTTGGTATTAAAAGAAACACGTATAGACTAAAGAGGGCCTATTTAAGTACCTCGATAAGTACTTATGGCAAATATGTAATAGTATGTATACATTCGAAGATGCCATTAAAATTAGATTTATTCTACAGACATAAATAATCTTGTGATTTATTGGCAAAAAGCGTGAAATAAATGGCTTTCACTCGGATAAATAATGCATAAGTCTAGCTACTCTAAAGTTAAAGTTAAATTTGAACGCTAAATTCGAACAACATTTTAGAAACAATTCAACATAAAAGTCAGAGTATTTTTTTTTAAATGGAAGTCATACTATCAAAAATCATTAGAGAGATTTTTACTTAAAAGATTATCATCCCTTTTGTAAAAAGATTTCCATAATTACCAGCCCTGGCTGTCGCAAAATTTCAGTTGCTTAAAAAGATACTTTAAATACTGATTGCTTCGTTATTCGCTGTCTTCTTTATTAAACTTAAAATATATACGTAAGTGACGTTAATCCAACAGTCAGCGTTTAAAAAAGCCTCCAAAAATATTTACGCAGAAAATCTCATCAACAGTAAGGGATGATGCACAAAAAATATTAAAACAATAGCACAAATATGAAGACAATTATTTCTAAAGTGCTTTTAGAATTAATTGTCCGATCCTTATTCAAAATATATCGAATCCTCAAAATAACCCTATTTTTACATTGTTGTACTGGCACTCATTTCATGAATATCATTAAAAATATTTGTATTTTTAAAAAGGTTTAAGAATATTACGCGACAAAATCCTTTCAGTAGACTGACACAGTTAACGTTTTTTTTGTTCTTATACAATTACTCATTTCTTTTATACACATTTGTGTTCACTATTCCAACCAGTAAGGAGCTAAAATTTTGTTAAATTTATTTTTTAAATAATTTCAAATGAATACATAAATTAAATAGAATAAACAACGTGAAATGAGGTGACTGAATATTCGGAATCTATTGTAAGTCTAATATATTTGGAATCACATTTAAAAGTAACTTGTTAAAAAGCTTCGAATAAGATTATAACTGCACCTACTTTTCAATACGACATTAATATATTTCTAAAACGTTTCACGTTATGGAAAAAAAATATTATTCAACAGATGTACGGTATAATTCATTATTCTCTGAAATTACTGTACGGTAGGAAAATGTGCACGTGCGTACATATAAACGTTTTTGCGCTTTAAAAAATTGGTAGATTGAATTTCATTGTAACTCCGAATCAAAAACACAAAATGAAATCCCACATGTGTGCGGCCATATTAAATCGGCGGATTTTGTAAGGGAGGGTGGAAAATGGTGTGCGTGTTTGAAAAAAATTTGGAAAGGCGTGAAAATAAGATTCAAATATCAATCGAGAGCTCCGGAAATGAAAAAAATATAAATCTCACACCTCACGTCCGATTTATTTGATCAACAAAAATTCAATGCATACCTTAACTTAACTAAGATAAATTACAGGAGTCTCACAAAGACGAAGATCTTTAAATGAAAAACATATTAGGAAGTCTTAATAGAGCGATCAAAGGACTAATGACCTGCATTTACTTTCCAACAATTTTTTAATAACATCCACACGATATAAATAGCTTTGTCTTTGTGAAACTTATATAATTTATCTTAATTGATAATTATTACTTTGTGAAAAAAATCCAGTAATTTTGTTCATATAAATTATCAAAAATAACTACATTATTCATACAAAAAGATCAAATAATGTTGTCTAAAATTTGCGAGGCATAAAATAATTTCTTCTATTCAATATTTTAATGGCGCTGATGATCCTGTTTCCTCTCTCTAATTTGTTTTCGAAATAATATTAATTAATATTCTGAATAATATACAAAATTAACAACACAGAACAACAAATTGCTATTTTATTTATCAAATAAATAAAACGTGAAATTCGCAATATTCGCAAATATAATTTCTGTACAAAATTCTCATTTCTCAAATTGATAACCCTGATCTTCCTCTCTTAAGTGTGTCTTAAAATTCCATGTTCAAAAGATATGTTATAACTGCAACATTTCAGACAAAACATGTCACTGCATGCAGCATCAATAAGCCTTAGAAAGGTGGAACACCTCTCTCCCGACCCGCGTATTACTAGAAAACGCGTTTAAACATGTTAGTATCGCTAGAGTTTTCGAGAAATAGCGTACCTTTTGTTCCTTGACTGAATTTACGATCATTCCATATAATGGCGTTTCTTACTTTTTGTTTGAAAAAGTGTCGAAATAGAAAGCACTGATGCCTACGTAGAATAAAATTACGCTGGATAATCCACACTTAGAATTACTCAGGTCTTTAATTAAATGGAAAAGTATGTGGAATGTGTATGAATGTAGTAAACATTTGTTAATTAATAGAAATAATTTGTTTTTTGGTCTTCTGTTTTTTGTCCTATGTTTGTAACAAAGAATTAATAGATTATCAAATACAAAATAAAAATAAAGATCTTGTTCCTTAGCCAATTAATTCATCTAGCCTATATGATCAGAGTGGCCTAGAATCTTTGTATATTTTACTGCGGAATTTACTAATATTTTTGGATGCACTTTATATCGTAATATTTCTAAAAAACTGATTTGATTATTTGTATGTATTTATTTATATTATTAATTACACCTACATGTTTCGGAAAAACCTTTCCATTGTCAGGATGTTTTATAAATGTCAAAATATCAATTTTTTTTTTTTTTTTTTTTTAAAATAGAGATGCGAACACGGAATACGTGTCACATCAATATTCTTACTATTTTCAAACTAAGCTAAACGCTTGTGCTATGAAAATAGGACTAACTTCCTAGTCTGGGCTGAGATTCGAACCCGCGACCATTGGATCACGAGGCGAGTGTCCTAACCACAAGACCAACAAGCTACTAAAATGAATAATATATTTTCTTTTTTGTTTTTCAAAATTACTTTTCAATATTATTGCTAAAGTTCTTGATTACACACAATTGTTGGAAAAATATTTAGAATTGAGCTAGTAGTTAAATTTAATTGATTATTAATAATATTTTGTTTACTATTACATGATTTACTAATTTCTAGTGATTTTAAATTATATAATTTCAGACCAAAATAATTTATGTGTAAAAAAGAAGTCCTAAATTTTTATCAAAACATTTCATTGTGTTCATTTGATTTCACGTGATCACATGATCACAATTCACGTGATCATTTTCTAATAAATGATTTTTAAATTCAGAAAAGCCCTGATTATTCAGACATCTCAAATTCTCTTTTACCCTTACATTGATATTTCGACTAGTTTTTCCAATATAAAACGCTGTACAACCTTTAGTTAATTAAAGATCGTACTTATATTTTAATAATTAATTAATTTATTAAATATAAGTAGATACATACGAATAATAAAATCTTTTTTTTTAATGTCTATCTACAAAGTTGCACAATCAATTGAAATAATATGGTTTCAGGCCGCTAGCGTCGACAAATCCATCAATCGGGAGATCGATGTGAGCAGCAATCGACCAACCAGAGGTCCGATGCGACCACTGAGGTTCTTGCAGTACGCCGGTACCACCACGCTCTCTCCGAACGCCGCGTCGCCCGGTCCAGTCACATTACCTTTTGTACTCCGCGAACTAATTCAATTGTTAAACTGTATGTTTCTTCAATAAATTGTGAGAAATTTTGGTCACCTGTATCTCCATCTTTCCACTCATTTCACTACCTTTTGTCACACACACATTTACTCACTGCACTGTATTGGTTCCCATTAGCATGCCTTCTGCGACCACACAGACCAGGAAATCATGTTTCTAAAACAGATGTACATGATCTTCTATAATGCAAACACGCACCTTCAGCATCATTCGTCTTGCTACATAATCCCATCTGTTACAGGATTATATTTTAAGTACTTAATATACTTCAAAGATTGAAAGATTTTTGCATTTTTTCCCAATATAGAAAACAACTCAGACAAAAAGAGATTCGGGAAGGGAAGTAACCACAGTAAAAAATATTATGAGAAATTATTATGCCATTATATATTAATGATTACAAAATTATAAGTTTGGCTAAAGCTGATATTACAATAATTTATATACCTTTGAATTGTTCTGTTTGGTTTAGTAGTTATCTCTTAAGTGTATTTTTTATTATTCTTTTTCTCGTGCCTTGCATCCGTTGAACGGATGTAATTATAACTTTGTTATAATATCTTTGTTTGTTGCGGCCTGGAAAAGTTCTACAGTAGAAAGGCCAAACCATTGCCTTAGGTTATTCAACTATGATGTTTTTTCCACGATAAGCTTCTTCAGGGCGACGATATTACGGAATATTTCACTTTATCGTTAAATAAAATATCTGGATTTCTAATTACATGTACAAGATATTAGTTTTCTTATTTTTATATAATACGTTGTGAAGTATTGATTTAGGACGCCTGCCCTGAATAAATATTTTTTACGTTTGTCCACACTGCCCTCGAACGTTAGAGATAAAAGCATGTGCCGGTTTGATCTTTCTATGGCATGCTTTTCTGTAGTCATCCGCCGACGTGACAGGTGTTTCAGGGCCGCCTCTCCGTTCTGGAGGTAATAGAAATGAGATAACTTCCATGTTGCATTGTGAAGTGTGATTGAGAAGATAGTCTAATGAAAGTCTAATGGTTATTTAAATTCTCCTACAGGAGTGGTTTTACAACGGCCTTTCTTTACGCCTTTACTTGGGTCATACCCAGGAGATGCAACATAACAAAATGGTGGGCCGAGGATGCCGCGTCCTTTCTGACACAGTGGCCTACAAAGAAACCTGCTAGACGATCTCCGGATGCAGGGGATCGTGGATCTGAATCCACCTTGCAGCACTCTTACTTCCCTGCCGCCTGCAAGTTGCGGACAGATTTGATCGTGTGATGCAACTCGCCTACTCACATGAAGTTATTTAGACCTCGTGATGCTTCATTTTTGGATCATCGATAAGAGACATTTTCAATTTACAATTCAAGAAGCAGGCTATCAGAAGATGCTGCCGTCATCCTCAGCACACTAATGCGCGCCACAAGGCAGTGTTGTCTTCATCAAAAAAGATTCAAGTTGAATAAAATACAAATTTTGACGTGCCAAGGGATCATATCGTCATTTCATTGAGATGCTGTGACGACTCAAACAATATTACCTTGACAAATGTCAATTTAATCTCTTTTCGATGGGCACCTTGCTACCATTAATATCTAGAAGGATACAAAGTATGTCATATTTTCTTACTTTGAGTTTTACCTATTATATTATAATGTTAAGCTTTATTACTTTGAGTTTTACCGATAATGTTATAATATTACGCTGTTGTAGAACCCGCACTTTTACCTCGCTTTGTGTTAATTTTAATTTAAAATATGGCTTCAGACCATTCCATCATCATACAAAACAACCTTTTGATCGTGGTCTTGTGAAATTCATACATTTCTTTTGGACTGTAGAAAAACAACTATTGTAACCTTTTATTAAATTTATTATTGTCGTTTTTTGGGAATCAATTCCAGCTGTTTTATAATTATTTTATTTTATAGTTAAAAGATTAGTTTTTGGATAAATTTGACATGCTCCTTTTTTTAAATTTAGTATCGTTATTGGCGGGAATGATTCCCTGCTGCCTTATAATTTGGTTTTAAGACATGAATTCTTTGGAATTATAATGTAATCTAGAAGTAGACCATACTTTTGTTTTTTTTTCAAATTTTCTTATTTTCGCCATTTTAACTTGTAATAAAATTTTAAGTTTTTCTCTACAACAATTATAATTTTGTTCGCATAAACACTCTTGCCCTGGAACTAGACTAGAAAATACAGATTTACATCAAAACGTTAGATAAAAAAAAATCCAAGACCGTCTCACATGCTTTCCCTGAAACTGGCTGGTGAACGCGATGGGTTGGGGAAGTAGTCACCCTGGCCTCAGGTTCAGGATGATGGAACCCGAGATTCCACGTGGCAACGTTAAAAAACATAACATCTGACCACACACATTCGTCATCCAAAGTCAAGATGGTGCAGAAGATATTTTTCATGCAGATCAAAAGGTTTCAAGAACATGTAAGACCCAGCTTTTATTTATATTGCAACAGCGATGTAAAATACATTTCCTATTTTGTTCCATTATTTCAAGATAATTGTTTTATTATTCGAATTATCTTTAATACGAAACCTGCTTCGGATTCTTATTTGCTTCGATTTATGCAAAACTCGATAACAAGTCTCAGATATCTTCATTCAGTTTTCAAAAGGATGGATGAAGGTCATCTATGAAATGAGCACAACATGTTATTGATTTAACCTATTCTTTAATGCGAGAAATATTTGTAAAAATGATATAATGATGTGTAAATGTAGTAAACAATGGAATAAATATATTAATACAAAATAAAATACTTTATATAAAACCACTGTTTAATTAATAATCATGAAACATGTTGATTATTCAATAAATAGTGGTTTTATAAATATTGTTATCTTTTTTTAATGTAAATAATGAACTACAAATTTACTTTGTTATTGGTAATTAATTAACCATTCAATTGCTGGATACAAATTTAATTTAAACACTTTTCTTTAATTCACACTATTTCGCAATGAATCACTCGTCTGTGAAACATTTTATTATCGCTGGTTAATATCACGCCGGTAAACATAAAAATAAACATGAAGCGCCGCGGTACACTCTTCGTACTTTTATATGAAAGTCTTTGGTTTTTCGAACCTTCGAGATTATTCTACAGATTTATAGTGTTTTCGAGAATGTTCCCGTCGCTTCCATACTGTTACAGACGTTAAACGAATGTTGTAGATAATTCCAAAGTGTTGTAGGAAGTCACAGAATGTTAAGGAATGTTCGATGGTGTTTTATCTTTAAGGGGGTCTATTATATCGTTACAATACGTTATAACCTTGACCTTAGCAATCCTTGTACTCCCAGTGGGGTATTTGGCTATTCGGATACGATTCCCTGTGAGGTCACAATATTTACTCAATCCTGGGTGTTTTTTCGATGTGTTTCCATTCAGTAATTCGACGTGGTGACTTATTCGTCAAAAAAGTGAATCTTTTTCAACATCCTAATTTTAAGCTGAAGCGTTAAAAAAATTAAGAGAAAATTTACCTCGAAAATAGCTCAATGTTGAAGAAGACGTACTCCCCGGACGAAACCATCTTCAGTTCTTCAGCTGCTAGCATGATCTCTCGAACTGTCAACGGGTTAGCGCAGACGACAACAACTGGAAAAAAAACGACAAAGTTGTTAGTGTAAGTAAAAATTGTTGTTTTTAACAGAGTTGCGATATTTATAGCTCTTGGTAAAAAATCAAATGGGTGAAAAAAATATTATTACTTTCCAAGTTTTCTTTTGTTTATTGAAAACTTGCAACCCGGAATTCAAGAGGTTAGGTTAGGTTAGGTTAGGTTGGGTTAGGTAAAGTTAGATTAGGTTAGATTAAGGAGGAAGGGCGGAGGCTGTTTTTCATATCGGATTTTTAAGAGATACAATGTAAATTTTCTACCAGGCAGAGGAGGACGAGATATTTGGTAAGAGGTGACTGTATGTTACTAAAGATTTTATTCTGCAACTGAGCAAAATTTGGAATGGATGGTATTCAATATAATACCCATTGATTAAAAAGAAGAGTGGCCAAGGGATCGTATATATCAATTATTAATCTTTATCGGACATAAATGTTTATTAACTTTTAATATAATATCTCAGACTTTTGGAGTTATTAATTACATAATGTATAGAATACACATTTTATGAATAATAAAAAATAAAATCAGCAACAAGAAATATAGGTGGGTAACAACACATATAAAATATACAGCACACATGTCATAAAATGAAACTAAAATGTAATGGAGAAATATGTGTATTTCAAAATATGTAAAACAAAATACAATGAAAAATTACGTAGCATCGCAAATATTACTCCATTATTATATATCCTTGTGGGCGCGAAATCCTTTTGCTATTGATTTAAAATATGGAATCTGAAAAAAGTGTTAGTAGAATTAATGTCATTTAAAAACGTGATGAATACTCAAATAAGGGGATCTGAAATTAATATAATTTTTAATTAAATTTCGTAACTTCGACAGTAATTAATAGCTCAAATTTTGTGTGTGTAGTTCAATATTCAAATAAAAAAATATTTTAAATTATACTCTGGCTACATGAAAAGGGAAGGAAGCTTGCCCAAAACCTATTAAAAGCCATGATATAAACTAAATTTGAAAAATACTTATCCTACAAGAACATTTACTTTCATAGTTTTAAATACTTTTAATTGTTTTATTTTATTTTATTTTATTAAATATCCTATTCAGATCTTTTTTTTTCCTTTGTCCACGATATAATTAATTAACACCATTATTAAATTGTAAACATTTTATTATAACTATTACTTAATTTTAATTGGCAATAAGATTGATTCAGAAATGTTATATAAATACTAAATATTCTTGAACATTATACTAATGGAAGAGCACTGTCTGCTATAATACAGTAAACTACTAGTGTAGTAGGCAGGGCGTCAAATCAATTTAGTGTTTACTTACTGCCAAGACTCTCAGCAACAATGAAAAAAGCTTAATTTAATTTTGTAAACACTGTAAATATTTTTAACATTGAATAAACAAATAAACACATTTACTTTTTTCTGTATCCATTAATTAATTAATAAATTAATAATAAATAAATAAATAAATCAGTACTTTACACATATGAATTTTTCAAATAAATAAAACAAATATTGTGGAGGATGGATGCCAGAACCCACTTTTAGTAATCGAAATTAAGAAAAAATAATTTAAATAAAAAATCATTTCCCGTTTAATATAAAATATGCTCTACACGAGGCTCCCCCAGAATGTTAAAAATAGAAACTTTTGATCTGGAGATGGAAAATTTTGTAGGAGGTTCACGAGTGAATATTATATATTAGAATATTGTGAAGGTGTATATTATATTTCAAGGCAGCAAAGAAAAATTAATATGTTAATAGAAATAAATAAATTTTATGCGGGAGTTATATAATGAATGTGTCTGAGACATGTTATTTCGCTTTTCATATAATTTTCTCAGTATCTAGTATTATATTTTTTTAAGGAATATTATGAGCTATATATCTACCAAAATTTAAAGAGATATTTTAAATCTGCAATGAAAATGTTATTAACTTCCCTAAAGGTTTGAGAAAGAACTACATAAAAAAACATTTTTCAAAAGAAAATTAATTAACTAACAAATCCACAAACCGTAACAAAGGTTATAATAGAGTGAGTAATTTAAAAGTGAATTTGCTGTCATATTTCATGACAGCTTGATATGAAAAATAAACCTGGTATGGAATTGTAATGTTCAAATTGAAAAATCTGCTTTGTTTTATAATTGAATAATAAAAATGCAGTGTTTATTTTTATTATTATTTATATTCAATTCGAATATCTTTACTTAATAAAAACTATATCAAAATACTTTTTTTTTTGTTTAGTGGTATTAATAAATAGAATAAATAACTAAATATCGAACATATTATTTTCTCAGGCATTTTCTATGAACAATGCTCTGGTTCAAGATTAAGAAAATGGTATCGACTGCACTTTAGGATATAACAAGTACATAAAGCTAAAGCATTCGATACAATAAATCGGGAAACACTCATAACAATCTTGAGAAGCATTGGCATAGGTGGAAATTAATTGAAGTCCTAGTGGATTACTTAACAAATAGAGAAATTTTAGTGAAAATTAAAGACACATTTAGTAATCCAAAATTTACGAATACTGGGGTGCCCCAGGGATCTATTCTTGGTCCACTACTGTATATTATTTATGTATCTACTATGTCTAAAATCTTTAAGTATGCTAAGCATTTTGTGTATGCTGATAATACTGCTCTTGTTATCTCCCACAAGGATGTAAGATGGGTAGAAAATTGTATGGAAGAAGATTATAATGCTTTACTTATATGGTCTCATGATATGGGTTTAATTATTAATGCAAAAAAAACTAAAGTCATGCATGTAAGGTCACCTCATATAACTGTGACTAATCGAATAAATATTATTTCCCATAATTTTGATTGCTTGCATTCCGGAATTAATGCATCGTGTAATTGTGAAAAAATTGAATTAGTTAATGAATACGTATATCTTGGTATTACCATAGATACATTTTTCAAATGGGATATTCAGATAAATAAGGTATGTAAGAGGTTGAGAACTGTATTGGGATGTATGCACAAGATTAAATACTATGTCCCGATACAGACTATGAAAACTATATATCAATCTTTAGCGGAATCGGTAATAAGGTATGGAATAACTAGCTGGGGTCTAACTTGCAAAACTAATATTAGAAAAATTCAAAATATTCAAAATTCGGCTATAAAATTAATAAATAAAGAAAGTGCTACTAAAGATATACAGGAACTCTTCAAGAAACAAGGCTCTATGCCAATTAATGCTATCTTGTGGTACAAACTAATTACACGATATCATGAAGATGGGACATATAAGCATAGATTGATTCATAAACATAGTACCAGATTTACGGTTAAAGAAGGACTACGAATACCGAAGGTCATAAATAAATATGGACAAAGAACATTAAAATATGTCATACCAAAAATATTAAATAAAATCCCATGTCGTGTCAAAATGGATATTAATAAAAAAGGGCAAAATACAGAATTAATGAATATGTTATTAAATAAAAGAGACTTATTTTGATTTTGGTAATATTTGTATTTTTTCTTGTATTGTTGTATAGTATTGTTGATTTGTATTTGAGTTTATAAGATCTATTGTAATTAATTAATATGAATGTATTTCTGGTAATTACAATTTATTTATATGTATGTATTGATGCACCTACAGACAAATAATGTTTTGTGGGTCTGAGATGTAAAAAAAAAAAAAAAAATAAAAAAAAAATTTAAAAAAAAATAGATTGTAACAATGAACGTAATATTTTGGAAGTAACAACATAGTTACAATATATATATTAATTAACATTTTAAATTCGACTTGATTTACATTTGAAAAGCCTTTTTTACAAATTTTATCAGCTTAAGGGGGAAGACCTACCTAGATATTTCGTAAAAATCGATATATTTTATTAAATTTTGAGGTTCTAAGAATGTCTGGTGAAAATTTCAACCAAAAATTCATAAAAGTAACAAATTTTTAGCTGATAATAGTGGCGTGGCATCTCTTTGCTGATTACGTGCCGCGCCGCACGGCGCCTCGCTACACGCAGGTAGCTGCCAGTGGGGATCTTTCATAATTGAAACGCAAGACCTGTTTCTGTTAAGTTTCTGAAGAGTGCTAAATAATATGAGATTCTATACAAGGTGGATGACTTATATTATAGACCTGAAATTTATGATTTTATGTAAGTTAAAACTCTGTTTTCAAACGCGTTTTACTCGAAACAATGTTTTGAAAACCGGTAACCAAAATATCTCGGCAACCACAGAACCAATGAAACATGAAATTTCTAGTGGTTATTAAATAATTATCTAGCTTTTGTCGTAGAATTTTTTTAAGTAATTTAGTTTTTTTTAATCGACACAATATACCCGAATTTTTCCCTGAAAAATTCAAACACCCGCCATTTTGTCAAAAATACATATCTTCAAAAACACCTGCGTCAAAGACTAAATTATGGTGTCAATTTATTTTTTTATTAAAAATTTTCAAATATTCTTAAAAGTATGTACTTTCATGTAGAAACGATACTAATACCATAATTCATATAAATTTTCTGACAAAATTTTTCAAAAATTGCCTTTTTTCGCACTTCGTAGGTAAGTATTCACCCTTAAATTTATTTTATACAGAAAGGTTTAAACTGCGCGAACTTCAAGAAATACGACGAATTTTTGGGAATCTAGCTTAATACAAAACTGAAGCTTATGTCTTAAAATACTGGTTATCTTATTTGCAATTAACAAACATGACATAAATGCGATTAAATAAATTTTCAAAATGAATTTATTTACTCAAATGGAATTGAATTGCGATAGAAGTAATAATACAGAACCGTACCTTAGTTGGCACAATGAGAACAAAATGAATTCAAACCTAGTAAAGCTTTTCTGCAACGCTGGATATCGGATGATATTAAAATATAATTATCTGTAGAAGATATCTATCTATGAAAGGTAAACAAATATCTTAATTAAAATGGGTAGAAAAAATATCATCTTTTTTCCAATTTTCTCGTTACAAACATTTACATTTCTAGCAGGTTATATTAAAAGTAATTTAAGAAACATTCCAATTTAAAATAGTAAACGAACATAAGAGAAGGAATATGAACAGAATTTGAAATTGCTAGATTGATAAATTTGAAATCGCTAAATTGCTCTCTACTATACTTTGGCACAGAAACTTGTAGGTATATTTATTGGAAGCAGCTTTTTAACTTAAATAAATTAAGAAATTTGCATACACCACTTTACATCTCCCGGTTTCGATATCACTGTATCTTCGTCAGGACGGACGCATACTAACTATGCATTACTCATTTTAGTAAATAAATTATTTTTTTAACGGGGGCGTGGCTGCATTTATGGTGGCGGTAATTAACAAGCAGACACCGAAATGGGGAATATATCTAATCGTGGTTAATTCATAAAACTTAACATGTTATTAATTATACAGTGTTCAGGCGTTTCTTGATTTCTTATATTTCTAAGTTATCCAATTTAAGGCCTCTATTATTTGCATTAAGAAGCTTAATATCGTTTTCTTTTTTAAACATGTGGCCTCTTTCCAATAGCTGATTCGCGAATTCCAAGAAACCACTATTATTGAAATATCTTTAATGTTGCCTCATTCTAACATTAGTCCGTTTAATATATTCCATTCCAATCCATTCATTTCATTTTACAACAAGCAGTTTTATTTTTCAAAATAAATTTTTATTTTTTGCATATATTTAATTTATTTGTAAAATAGTTCACCTTTTCTTAAAATTTTCGTTAGAATTTTGATAATTTTTTGTAATACACAAAAAACATTTTTTCTAGATTATATGGTTTTTTTCATGTTACTCTGAACATTCTCAAACAATATTTGACATTCCAACATAGAGATGGAGCCAAACTTTGTCTTAAATATGACGAAAAAGATTAATTAGATCATCTTAAAAATCTTTTCAAAACGAGATCATGATCTCTATATAAAGACTCACGATGCCTCTTCTAACAGTTCTCTTGTATTCAAATCGGCGCCCCACAGTTCTCGTTCCTGATCTTGATCGTTCCACGTTGACGAAGCCTCTCTAGGCTATATTTTCTTCAAAGAAAATGTCAAAAATATTGAGAATTCCGTCTTGGACCGTAAGCTTATACATAATTTTCTTTCAGAATTTTTCAACCCCTGCAGTATCAAACATTTGAAACGATGAAAATCAGCATTTTAATTATTTTTGATATTCTGGAGACATCCACAGACGTATCGAATCAAGAAGTATTTCAAAGAAAGATGGCTGGAAATAGCTGATAAATCTGAGACCTTGGCTTGGCCAGACTGTAAATCTTTTCCGGTCAAAGTGATGACAACCAAACAAACTGGTGATAGCTAATGTCTGGTATAGATATGACACGACAAGAAGAAGAAAAAATACGGATACATGCGTCGAGTCAATCATAGTATTCTGAATATGCATTTCCAAGAACACATTTTCAAATTTTCATGAGATTTAATCGTCCTTCTTTTACGGTAAGTACATCAAATCACGACTTTTACGAATATACTTATATATTTTGAAAAAAAAAATTGAATATAATCAACTATCCTAATTTTGAATTATAATTTATAGAAATTAACTTTGTATACAACACTTTTTTATTGAAAAAAAAACATGTTTCAAAGCTTCAACGGCTTCTTCATTAGGATAACAAATGTACAATTTTAAATTTATTTTCATGTTAAGTCCTAATGGATTACTTAACAAATAGAGAAATTTTAGTAAAAATTAAAGACACATTTAGTAATCCAAAATTTACGAATACTGGGGTGCCCCAGGGATCTATTCTTGGTCCACTACTGTATATTATTTATGTATCTACTATGTCTAAAATCTTTAAGTATGCTAAGCATTTTGTGTATGCTGATGATACTGCTCTTGTAAGTAAGTAGTAATGTAAGATTGGTGGAAAATTGTATGCAAGAAGATTATAATGCTTTACTTAAATGGTCTCATGATATGGGTTTAATTATTAATGCAAAAAAAACTAAAGTCATGCATGTAAGGTCACCTCATATAACTGTGACTAATCAAATAAATATTATTTCCCATAATTTTGATTGCTTGCATTCCGGAATTAATGCATCGTGTAATTGTGAAAAAATTGAATTAGTTAATGAATACGTATATCTTGGTATTACCATAGATACATTTTTCAAATGGGATATTCAGGTAAATAAGGTATGTAAGAGGTTGAGAACTGTATTGGGATGTATGCACAAGATTAAATACTATGTTCCGATACAGACTATGAAAACTATATATCAATCTTTAGCGGAATCGGTAATAAGGTATGGAATAACTAGCTGGGGTCTAACTTGCAAAACTAATATTAGAAAAATTCAAAATATTCAAAATTCGGCTATAAAATTAATAAATAAAGAAAGTGCTACTAAAGATATACAGGAACTCTTCAAGAAACAAGGCTCTATGCCAATTAATGCTATCTTGTGGTACAAACTAATTACACGATATCATGAAGATGGGACATATAAGCATAGATTGATTCATAAACATAGTACCAGATTTACGGTTAAAGAAGGACTACGAATACCGAAGGTCATAAATAAATATGGACAAAGAACATTAAAATATGTCATACCAAAAATATTAAATAAAATCCCATGTCGTGTCAAAATGGATATTAATAAAAAAGGGCAAAATACAGAATTAATGAATATGTTATTAAATAAAAGAGACTTATTTTGATTTTGGTAATATTTGTATTTTTTCTTGTATTGTTGTATAGTATTGTTGATTTGTATTTGAGTTTATAAGATCTATTGTAATTAATTAATATGAATGTATTTCTGGTAAATACAATTTATTTATATATATGTATTGATGCACCTACAGACAAATATCAATGTGATGTTTTGTGGGTCTGAGATGTAAAAAAAAAAAAAATTAATAAATAAATAAAAATTTAAAAAAAGTAGGTACTTTATTATTATTCATTTTCCATATATAACTATTTAATATTTTGATTAGCTATACTTCGATTTTTAAATTTAATTTTGTACATTTGTTATTCTGGTGAAGACGCCATTGGCTTTGAAATATGTTGAAATTTTTTCAATAAAAAAGTGGTTTATACTCAATTAATTTCTATAAATTATAATTATAAAGTCACCACAAAATAATTTGGCTGTGTTTGAAGAAGAAGAAACTAATTTTGAACATTTGTCTGTCCGTCACTCACTGAAATTAGGCTGGAATTAAAACAACAACACGTTTTTAAAAAAAAATTTATTCGGTCATCCAACAGGGAGACATAATTGCTTGGTAGAACAAAATACATAAAATATTGTTAAATGTCTCCCACAATTAAAGGATGACACAGATAGACATAATTATAGACAAGTCAAGTTTATATGAGAATAACTGAATATTTCCATAATTTATCCGTAATTCTTGATATTTATTTACATTATTTATGTAAAATTACATCATTTACATTATTTATATGACATTATATTATTTATATCACACTATTTATTTACATACTGATGATAACTAGTCGCTATGAGGCCCGAGCGCCCGAGTGTGACACGTCAATCAGCGCGCGGCTCATGTAACACGCAAGGATCTTTATTAATTATTATTATGTCCCGTGATTTTTTACGACTTTTGGCCAGCTTCTTATAACAATCTAAATCTTATTAATTGTGATATGAATATTGCGAGAAACATATTTCCTTTCGATGTTTTACGTAGAAATTTAAGTTAAATGCAGTCTTTCAAAGTACCTACGGTTATACTTCGTATAAAGAGATATAATAAGGAAAATATTCAGGTTTTCACCAAAATAGAATATGGAAAAGTAAAACTCTCATTTTTTACGAAATTATTTGTATTAAAATTCCATCCTCAATAAATAAAATTTCCAAAAGGTCTAACACGTAAATTGTTGAGCGTAAGTAAACGCTGAAATTTCTCTTTGGCCCTAAAATTTTCGCACAATTACCTGAAAATATATTTGGGGGTTGGGTAACGGAAAGATGGGCGGAAATTAATCATTAGGGGCTAATGGCACAAGTAAAAACAATTAAATCCCTCCGACCCCCAACTAAGGGTCCTCGTGCCTTTCGACATCGTAATTTTTCTAGCTTGGGATTGCGGTCACGTCTACCGCCAGTATTTAGAGACCGATTATCTTATGATAAATATTTTGTAAGATAAGAATTTAAGATGGATAGATAGAGATATTGATGCAATTTTGGAACTTAACAAATTTATTTTCTTATTAAATACAATATTTATAACGTTTACTATTTGGTTGGAAATAACTGTTAAATATATTGATTAGTTAATCTGACTTCGTCAGTCTCGACAGGGATGCAGTTGTATCGGGATCGATCGAGGTTAAATCAATCGAGTGATTTTCATAAACTATTGTTAGTTAAAAATACAGCAGGGAATGGAAAAAAATAATAGCTCCCACAGCGTATGTAATTTATTTAATTTCATTTTCAACAACTTGATGTTGTCATGTAGCTTGTTGGTGTAATAGTCATGATGCTCACCTAGTGATCTGGTGGTCGGTGATTCGAGCCCTATTCCAGGACACCATCAAGTTATTTTTATTCCCATAGTACAAGTATTTAGCTTATTTTGTGAATAGTAAGAATATTGATGCGACACGCAATCCGTGTTCGCATCTCTATTACATTTTCTAAAAAAAAAAATTATCCCAATTATAATAATTTTATTGTCTATTCGTCCATCTGTTGTAACTTCGTATATGGTTCGTAAGTTCTTTTTAGTATACCTACATTTTTTCTTCTTTTTTCTCTATTTGTTTCCATCCGTCCGTCGTACTCCGTGTAATGTAATAACTTCTTTATAGTATGTATATATTTCTTTTTTTACCGTCGTTTTTGACGGGTTATAGCTAGTATGTAGTAAAATATCATTTGAAAAACCCCCATCTTATCTTTAATTGGTAAGTTGCGACTTCATATTGTGAAAAATTCTGTGCGCAACGAAATTCGCGCATTTCGTTGCGTAACTAAGATTTTACCTCCAACGCGTCAAAAGAGTAAAATTTCATAAATTAGTAATATTTTCTTAATTTCCAAAGAATTTAATAATTTTGCGTAGATAATATTATTTTCTTAAAGAAGTATTTCCGACGATCACATCAACATAGTTCTGTACCAAGAATTAAGGACTAAGGATAAACAGGCAAAGTGAATATTCCAGTAAAAAAAAAAAACTTTTTGCATTCCATTTCTTTCGGTATTAAGTCACTCCGTTGTTTTGAACGACTTAGAATCCTAATAAGATTTATATTTTTTTGCCCGGAGAAATGCCTTTGGGAGGAGATTTTCGCAATATATCCGGCCGAGGTTCATCACAACCTTAAAGGTCACTTACGGAGCGATAAAAGGTTGCGCCCCCCACGGAGATACTGTTTCACTCGGCAATTTATCTTAAATATTCTCTGATGGGAATGAAAAAGAACAAAAATAATGAAAAACCATGTTTCATAACATCCTTGCATAAAATGTATGTTTAAGGTGAATGTATTTTAATATGATTTGGGGCTACCGCCAAAACCTTTTTCAATTATAAAAGAAAATTATTTACATTTTACTGCTTTTAATTATATTTCGTATTCACCCCTTATATACTAGTGATATCACGCATCACGTTAAATTCGAAGTTACACGTGATAACAAATTTTTCCACCGAATTGAACTTGAAATGCGAGCGTATCACATGTTTCTCAGGGCTGTGGAACTTCCATCTATGACTATGACTACGAGCAATTTTATACGGGAAAAAACAAAAAAAATACGTACCTACTGATCAATTCAGCCGCATGTGCTGGAGCGAGAGAGTGCGATATTATTCACTCCAGAATAACAACCGCTTGCATAAAAATTTATCCTGTATTGATTATTCGCTCACGTTTGGCACATTATAAAATACCCAGGACACGTAAATTTTTGATTATCAAAAAATGAAAAAGGGGAAAAACTTTATTTGGCAACTCGATCTCCGCAATATTTCTACCTGATTTTTTCTGAATTGAATCTGATTTTTACTCCATTCCTTTTAACTCGTAGCATCTGCGGTTTGCAGTCTGCCGGAAAAACTTTGGATCGATTTTTAACCCTTTTCTCGTGATTTAATCGAGCTGAAACATCGCAGGCAGACTCGTGGCGACGATAAAAAAGATCACACAAATTTTCGTTTAAAAAATTTAATAATTATAATACAATTTTGGATTTTTAGAATTTTTAATGTTTTTTTCATACAACTGAGTAACGACCCCGACGCGTGCAGTAGGCACAAAACCTGATTCAATGAGAAAAGGAGTATAATAAAAACTTGTTTTTTATGGGTTAGTTTTTTTCTGAATTGAATTGAACATTTTAACAGCAATCCTAATTTACACAAATCTATTATATGTACTTGAATCTTTTAACTGTATATCTGTCTTATGTTATTTTTTTATTTTATATTTTGAAATAGCCCATAAGGGCGTTAAATAAATAAATGACGAAAACTGGGCGAATAATGCAATCGTAATAATGGCAACAATAATAAAGTAGGTATATGGGATAGGTAAGTACCTATAAATATAACGACAAATATTTGGGACCATTACGTACGAAGCCCCGTACGTCGGGCTATTTTGGTTCGTTGATTGCGGCTTTATTGGGATTTCTGTTCATATTTTTATGACCTGTGTCCCATTTTACGCGATTTTGAGTGTTTCGGGCTGTTTTCGCTTGCAACGCCTTAGAAGTTATGGTTCATTTCCTGGCTTTTACGAGGGTTCTGAAGCACCGTATCTACCATTTGTTGGGGGAATAGCAATCATTATTTTTTATTTGGGTATTGCACTTGTGTTTTTACACCACCATTAAAACGCTTAAAAGTATAGCTTTATTACGCAGACGCCATCTGTGTAATGAAGTAATACGTTTAAACGTGATTTATGATATCGTCATTATTATTGCATTCTTAAGTAAAACATGACATGCTTTTTGGTCAAGTGATCAAAACTCATTCTAGACCTACAAGTTCATCATATTTCTCATAGTATTTAATTGTTTAGATATCTGCATCTTCTTTTTCTTCCTTGTACTGTCCCAACTCATTGTCTAGGTAGGCTGTCGGGGTTGGCTCTTCTCGTTCTTAGGCTGTTTTCTTTGGTTCTTGGTGTCGCTTTCATCTAGGTTGTTTCTCTGCAGGATTTTGGAACATTGAATCATCCAGTTTATATTCTTCTGAATAAAGTAAGAAATTATTTATGTATGCATATGTATATGTAAACATAAATAATATTCTTACATATGTATATGTATACATAAGTACTTTGTATTTTGTACCTTGTATTCTCTAAGAGTCTCGGTAAAAATAAAATAAGATTTTGTAAAGTAATTTCTGATATATTAATATTATTTTATACAGCGTAGTAAACGTTGTTAATCATGGCATTTTATTTTCTAAGCATTTAATTTTCCTGGTCAATTTAGAATTCGTAATACTTTTCCAATATTTTCCCCAGACGGGGATGGTCGAAAGCACATAAAGATCAAAGCGGTGCTACCCTCCATTTTATTATACCCTTTCAGCGAACGTAAGGCCACGATTATTTCTGAAATGTTGATGTTAAGGTAATATATATACGGTTTAAAAAAAATGATTTATATTTTTTCAAGCTCATCGAATAGCGATGGAATTTAGGTTGTACCGTTCGAACGTGGGGCTATCCATTAACAGCATAAAAAAAAATGTGATTTAAATCGTATTTATTTTTTAATTTATGATGTACTAAAATGCAGAGAAAAATTATCAAAATCAGGAGTGTGAAATAAATAAAATAAAAATGAGAAACACATTATACTGTTTAAGTAAACAAAAGTAGGAAAGTGTCCACGTGGGGGTTAGCAGAGAGGATAGAGCTCCACACTCTTCTGTCCATACATACAACGCTTATCGACATTCGTACATCTTCGCATGCAAGCTTGACGATTGTTGTGGCATTTGACGGCACCATCTTCCAGTATCTGATTAATCTGGCCATGCCACGTCTTCCGCGGTCGTCCTCTTTCTGGCGCAGTCAACACTTGCGTTATATATATTTCTTACCATTCTTTCCTCATTCATTCGCTCAACATGCCCAAACCACCTAAGCGACCCCTTTTTCATTCTATTAATTATGCTAAGATCAACTTTACATTCATTCCTAATATCTTCATCAATAATCTTTACTATTAAACGGAAAATATGCATTACAGTAAAAACTCTAGTTTTATGATATTTGCACAACTTACTCTGTTAAAAATTTCTAAGAAAAAAAGAGATAATTTTAAGTTCGCAATGTTATTTCCATCATCAACTATGGTGCTTTTAAATTTCTATGAAACCATCCAAAAAGACAAGACGCGAAATTATTGTTACGCCATGAATAAATGCAGAAAATCTATTTTAATGTGTTGAGCCTATTTTTTTTTAAATAATTTGTGTTTAATGTAACATTATTTTTATTTGGCTTTTTCATTGCAAGAATTTTTGAAATATGAAATTAAAAACAAAATCTTCATATCTGATCAAACCTGCTAATAAACTTGTATATTTATTAATCAAATGGAAACACATTTAATGATTGTTTGTCTTAAAATTTATTCTGAACATGGATCAAATCATAGGTTTCTTGAGAGTTATAATAGATGAAAACTAAATTATGTATATTACACCATGTTATGTAAAGTGTGTTTAGTCCATCGAGATATTTCAAATTAAGACTTAGATACAGGGGAACAGGTGAGTCAAATAGGTGGATTATTCATTCTGATGTTAGTATCAGGTCTAATTAAGGAAGACATCTTACGAAAACATCTACAAAGATCACCTCAACTAGTGGAACAGAACTTTAATGTTGATTACGTGTAGTGACTTGAGGTAATCCAAGTTGGATAACAAAATTTCATGGAGCAACCAACAACCAAATTAGTTTTGTACTCACTAAGTAAGCTAACTACGTCGAAACTTTGGAGTGACAGTTCGTAGTTGAGATAATTAAATTAATCCAAATTTGTACAACTGACATCGCGCATCAAATAATTTTATATTGGAATATTTAATATTGGAATATTCTCTGAGATGAAGTAGACTGTTTTCAATTCGTCGATTGAACCTTTGTAATAGATGTAACAGCAGGAGTGTGCAGTGAGAACAAGAAGCATGATTCGTAAGCACATATTTTAAAACGAAACCGAAATAAGAGATATATCTCCTAAAATTCCCATCACAATAATGAACATATTATTCAGATTTTAATATATCATAATATTCTACCAGATAAATATTTAATTTAGATTTTTTTCCCCAAATATATGTTTAAATAAAAGTCATGCTTCTCGTTCTCACTGCGCGCCCCTGCGTAGCAGTGACGTCAGCGTAGCCCACTCTATCAAAGTTGGTAGACTAAGCTAGTTAATTCATTTGTCTAGTGAATCAAAGGACTGTATTATAAAAGGACTTCTAAGGCTGCTGTGACGGTATGATGTCAAACTTCAGTAAATTTATTATTTCGGAGGTTAGTTTATAGAATTCCATAGTCACATATATGGGAATAAAAACACTAGTTTGTTAGTTCTACGTTTTTAATTTTTATGAGGCGCATTTCACCTTATGAAGGCATTATCAATATTAATATTTTACATTCAACAAGTTGTGTATTAATATGGAATGCAGGTGTTTGTATTTCTGCACGATTCTATGAAACAATTTTGTTTAAACACTAATGAAAGGTAGGTATATAAAGAAGATGATACTTATACAATTTAATATAAATGAGATAGAGATTGCATTAATCATTAATAATTACCTATTGGTAACAATATTGATCGAACACTAATGATATTATAAAAATTCAGGGAGTACCAAATTGCTCTCTCAATTGCTTTCTGCGTCGATGATTTAATCCGTATTCTTGATGTGTCTATAATAAAGATTAATTTTTTTATGTGATTTGATTCTGTTTTAAATTTGTGTGAGTACAAACGAAATTTACACGGCATGATTCAAGCGGCACACGCATCATGCCGCGGAGTAAAAGTGAGAGCATCTTTGCAGCGGCTGAACATGACAAGACTCACTCACTATTGTTTAATAAATTAAATATTTCCAAGTAAATACTTCGTTGGCTCAAACCATGCTATTTCTTTAATTATTTTTAGTCCTCGTGGTAAACCAAATCGAATACTGAAATATGTGAATACAGTTTATTGTCCGGATTTAGGAGGAAGGTCATCATCGCGCAACGCATAATTATGATAGATAGTAGAGCACTATTATTGTAACGTATCTGAATGATGTCTGTCTGATGAATGAGAGTGATAGACGGCATGGAAGAAAGATAGACAGAATGTTATAAAGCGAGAGGCGTCATTTTGCGGGCTCCCTTATTACGTAGCCACCGCGACGTGAACTTTACTTCTATTGTACTATAACCGAACTATTATCACTTGTAAACCAATAAAATAACTGGAACCTAAAGAAGTTTCATTGGAATTTCGAGCATCAAGTATCTTCTCCACACATACTAGAACGCTATAATTATTATCAACATCGACCGAAGAAAAGTCTCTTAAAATGAAAAACGACATAAAATTGTTTTATGATGTCATCGATAAATCAATCATTTTGTTTTGAAGCTATTCAAATATTGTTGGCTCAAACTTCTAATATCTTCTACTTCCACATCATTTTGCATAGCCACTAAAAGTAAAAAAATATCTGAAGCCTAGCTTCTATGACAGGTTGCTGTAATATATTACAGCAGACGTGAAATAGAGCCTACGTGAATTTTATTATTCTTGGCAATTTGTAAAGGATAAAGAAAAGGCTTTCAATTGGCAACGAAAAGCAGCCGCTCGGAAAACGGATATGGTACATTAACAAAGAGTATTCCATGTCAGACGTGGCTACAAGAAAGTACGTGATATTTAATTTAATGGAAAGTATAATGGCAAGAATACACCGAGGTAAAATGAAAATTCTGTGAAACACGTACAGATATGAGCACGTCCAATTTAAATAATGATAATTTTTAAAATTATTATACAGGTTATTTTTATGATTAAGAGATCCTTCTACGAGGATGTTTCCACCAATGTTTATTTTACTTGGAATTAATCATTTATAAATTATGTAAAATTTGGTCAGGATTCGATTAATTTATGAGTATTTAATGAATAAGTATATTAATTTACGGTAGACATACGTTAGATATCATATTACTAATTTATTTTTGCGTGTTAGCCACCACTGAATGGATTCAATGAGAACCTTTGAAACCTTTTTATATTATTACTGGCCCAAATCATCCCCTATTACTGCTTAACATTTAAATGATTCGACGAAGAGTGAAGTATAATTTTTTAAATTCATATCGCAGATACCTAAACGTATTCCAATGGAACCCTATTTCTAGAAAACATTGATTCCATAACTTTATTAACGTTAATCAAAGACAAAATCTCATTTAGCGTTTTATAAGGTAAGTTAATTATATATTTTTTAATTTGAGTGACCGATTTGCCATTTTTTTTTTGTAGTTTTTGATACCATAGTAAAACATATAGGAAATTTAAGCATTTAACACTTGTGTAATTGGACCGACTTAAATGTCATGATATTTCGCATCAAAGACGGACTCCCAAGTACTCCACCACATGAGCTAAATATGACGTCATCCACAAAAGACCCTGATTTACATAGGTGGCTCTATGAATATGAAGAAAAAGGTTCTCGTCAAACATGACTTGAAGAGATTCTGGGAAAAAATTGTTCGACACACTTGAAACGAGTTTTGTAGTTCGCTTGAAAACACATAAAATGCTCCACAGGTCAGTTGGATTATAACCATATTTTATTTTTTATCTCACGTATTCAATAATTCAATTTAATTTAACACATGTACATAGTACCTACACTCATGCTATTAAGTAAAATAGAACGCCAGATGTCTTTATGGTTTGGCTATAGCTTGGCGCATAATTCGCTATATGTATACCTCTTTCAATTTAAGAAAGGCAATTGAAATATTATGTGCAAGCCGTGCGTACGACGCACATTGTTTCATTGTGTTGGTGTTTATGGGTATAAACCACAATACAATGAGACAATGTGTCTCGTACGCACGGCTTTCATAAAGTGTCTTTCTTAAATGGAAAGAGATATACACACACATATCTTACGAATACGGTTGTTGAAATATTTATTTTATTATGTTAAACAAAACTTTTTGTTGCTTTAACGAAAATAAATCTCAGTTCAAAGTAAAGTAAGGAATTATTTAAAATATCCAGAATATTTTAAGTATGTTCCAAATTTTCATGCACACAATACCTACTAGATATTATCAACAGACCACCATCAATCAAAATATATTATAAATATCTCATGGAGACGAAGCTCTTTATGTATATGAGAATGTAGATATGGAAGTCAGTTGTTTATGTTTATTAGACCTATCCTACGGCTGGCTTAAGTTATCACTTTACACAATATAACGGTCCATTTCACCCATAATGGTCTACCACATCTATCAAATTTTTCAAGTTGTATGTGTGAAAACTTAGCACACCTTGTGAAAACTTAGCACACGAGTGTTTCACATGAGTTGTATTTTACTACCACCATATGTGGTTAAAAAGCCAGCCAAACGATAGGTCGTAAGCCCTTTAGACACTCAATAGACTTTCATACCTACTTTTCAATAAAACTAGCTTTTCAATATAACTTAATTAACATTGTTTAAAATTGTAATGAATTATAAATAAACTTGCGTACACGTAATACATTCGTGTCACAACGATATTATTGCTATTTTCAAATAATGCTAGACGCCTGTGCTATGAAAAATAGGTTTAACTTGCTGGTTTGGAACGAGGCTCGAACCCGAGGCCACTAGATCACTAGGCAAGTATCTTAACCACAGAATCAACACATAATAAAGTACCCGCGCAGCATGTTCTATGATAGTTATTTAAGCATTAAAGAAACATTAAATAGTTTAAATAGGCATTAAATAGTTATTTAAGAATTAAATATATATGTGTCACTGGATGCAATTGTTCAATTACAAACGAGACAGCGTTACAGAAACAAGGGTATTTTTTATCATGTTTATTTATCATTTTTTAAACTACAGTAAAAGCCTCAGATGAAAAAAGACATCCCAACGCTGATGGTTGAGAAGTAATCACTTCGAAGAAAAAATGATGTAATTTAGCTCCCCCGAGAAAATTCTTGATGTAAGTATTAAGCAACTTTAACATCCCCATCATGACGGGGTTTGTCAAAGAAGGCTTTGAGGCTAGGAAGATATGTGACATGAAATTATCTCATACTTAAGTCTCAAGCGGATTGAAACACAGCATCGCTGTAATCAGAAGCATGTCGCAAACCGTAAGTAATCTTTGAAGTGTCAGTAACGTATTGCACAAACATTAAAAAAACAATATTTTTATTTTTGGACACATTTGATACAACATACATATATTATATTCAGGAACACATTCTTATCGTGAAGTTGCAATTTTTACACAACAAAGTTCTGTGAAATTTAAAACAAAATTAATTCATCAATTCGAATCCCGGTAGTAGCCAAATATTTTTACGTTTATTAGATTTTTCTGCATGTCTTTAGTTGACAAATTAATTTGGTTTTAAATTTCACAGAACTTTGTTCTGAAAAAATTGCAACTTCACAATAAGAATGTGATCTTGAATATAATATATGTATGTTGTATAATATATGTATGTCTAAAAATAAAAATGAATTAAGCAGTTAATTCCGGCGTCCATCTAGCGGTATGATCGCAAAGCAATTTGTAACTCCCGTATCAGAAAAAGTGGATTGCTCTAAAAATGGACAATAAATGTTAATCAATTAATAAATGAGACTTACATATGAGAAGGTCGATGTATTTACGGAAATATACAAGGCTTCTATAGCGTAATTGGATAACGCGCTTGCCCCGGAAAGGAGGAGATCCGTGGTTCGAATCCCGGTAGTAGCTCAATATTTTTTCGTGGATTAGATTTTTCTGCATGTCTTTCTAATTGATTAATTAATTTGGTTATAAATTTCACAGAACTTTGTTCTGAAAAAATTGCAACTTCACGATAAGAATATCTTCAAAAATGATTCAAACCATTCAGGTTTACTGAACCAGTAATTATCGTCATTAAGAGCTTGTTTGATCAGTGGTTAAAGTAAAAATTTAAAAAAAAAAGCGTAAATAATTGCGATAATGGGTTATTTGATTGGTGGAAAGTGCAAAAATCTACGCTTGTTTCATAATTTGTACTTTTACCGATCAAGAAATCGACCCTGAGGATTGTTTTAGATCCCGTTCGAGTTACAGTCAAATGAGACTTTTCAGAAAGACAAAAATTGTAGTTGAAAAGTTAACAAGTCTGGATATTATCGTCTGTTCCGGTTCGTTAAATTTCCCATTTAAGCCATAGTTAATTAACACGGTCCTCTTTGAACGCTGCAATCAAGGTGCTCAGGACCGGAAGCAATGGAGACGTATTGTGCTCAAGTTCCGTCCAGCGGTGCTCAGCATTAAACACACGACGTAGAATAAATATTCCGGTTACTTTATAGAAACACAATGCAGCAAATTAATGTATTATATTTGGGGGGTTTATTTTATTCTCAAAAAAGAAGCAAAATATTTGCCGCACAATTTTGGCATGCGCACACAAACTCTTTTTTTATTCTTTGTAAAAAACAACCCTTCTTACTTTAATTGATATAAATAAACTTTGTTAAAACCACTTGTTTATTGAAAAAATTCAACATGTTTCGAAGCCAATGGCTTCTTCGTTGACATGTTGAATTTTTTCAATAAATAAGAGGTTTTAACAAAGTTAATTTATATCAATTATAATTATGTTACCACAAAATAAATTTGCTACATTTGAAGAAGAAAAACCTTCTTACTTTTTACTTACTTCGTAATTTTTTTTAGAAACAAAATGATAGGCTAGGCTAGGTCACATTATTTTTTATTTTTTTTATTGCATTACAGATTGGTCCATTTACAATGCAAGTATATTTTGAAATGAGTACCTATATGGAAGCGATCTGTTGCTTGATGCTTTCAATGCTATCATTAAATACATCGACGTGATCGCTCAGTTAATTTAGGAGTTGCACACTACGCTTAATGGTGTTCTTATTCATTACGTCCATTCTGCATTTTGGGACATGAAATAGCGCGTGACCTCGATTTCGCAAATAATTATTTGGTACAAACAGGGCATAATTCTCTAGCAGGTTCGGGGCATCAATTTTATTTCTTAAAATTTTAACCCCCAACACGACTAGGCCCTCCTGTCTGCGCGAGACTGCTGTAGTTGCATTCCCTCAGCAATACTTAATGGCTCATGAATAAAGGATATTCTCCTGTTCTGCGCATATTACAACAATATGCATAATTTAACACCGGTCTCACCTAAAATACGATAAAGACGTAATTAAAATATTAGCCTGTAGCCCATCTTAGGATGATTGTTCAGCTTTATATAAACACATATTGTGGTTATTTTTTTTCTTTTAATACCTTAATACATTACATTGTCGATATCAACCCATGACTTGAAATTAATCTCAAATGTCAAAAAAAATATGTGCATTAGTACAAAAAATATTTTTATTTCGCCAAGGGGCATTTAAAATAGGTACCTAATTTTAATGCCGTGTAGATAATATTTGAATTCTAAATACAAAATTTATTTATGAATTAAATGTGCCGTATTTCATATTTTTAAATAGGAACCTATTGAATCTCCCCACACAGACAGTTCATTTAGCGCGCAAAACAGATATGGACTCCGACAACACCGTAATCAGCGTAAACTGGTGATCCTTAACGCCAGACTCGCGTTATAGTATCAAACATGAAATATTTTCTGTACACTATGGTAGGTAAGAAGGTTTGAATATTATGACATTTGAGTTCGGGGGATTTTGGCAGATAACAGATAATACAAGTACAAAAATGTGTAAGTAAAACGTCAAAATATAAGATATTGGGTAAATTGTTAAATAGTGGCCCGAATTAAATATATAAAAATTCGGATTTGTTACTATAACATAAATGGCATGATTGTGTATAGAGCTTAAAAGCATCTGGCGGAAGACTATTGAAAAATTAGTTTATTGTTTTTGTATTTTACTTACATACTTTTTGGACTTCTATTACCTGTTATCTGCCAAAATCCCCCGAACTCAAATGTCAAAATATCCAAACCTTCTTGCCTGCTATAGTGTACATCTACAGAAAATATTTCAGGTTTGATACTAAAACGTAAGTCTTGGAGGTAGCTGTTTATTAGTTTGCTTGTGAAAAAATAGTACGTTTTATTAATTTTTTGCATGTAAATATATTGTTTTATAAAAAATGCCTCATAATGATGCATTATTTGTATCGGCGCGACCGAAAATACCGTAATATAATAAATAAAAAATTTCAAATCGATCAGATGTGTCCAAACAAGATATGTTTTATTAATACGTACCTGTGTGAATCGTAAACTTCGCACAAAATAATTTAGGTATTTTTGTGTCTACAAATGAATGTGTCATTAAAAATGCAATAGTTCTGAAAGGGCGTTAGTCTCATCATCAGTTTAATCACCAATACAATTAATATATGGCTTTAAGAAAAATGCGTGAAAATTTTAATTTTTTATTTTAATCAAATTTTCTAAGTGAAGAGCGAATTGGTTTAATCCAAGATCATGCATATTTATATAATAAAAATGGGTATTACCTTATATTATTGAAAGTGTTAATAATAAAATGAAAGATAATTTATGTTTAAATAATAAGTATTTAATAAGATTTTAAGGTTTCGAAAAATGTACCGTATATTTTGACATTTCATAGGCAATATCTGAGGAAAAATGTGTAAATCATAGACAATGTGGGTATAAGTTTACATAACAAATTTATATTTATAGGCAAAAGAAATATGATGAATATTGAAAGTAAGTACTTTTTGTATTTTATTAATAGGCTTGATTTTTGACGGTTTGAATGCTTTTGTTATTAGGTTTGGTTAGGTTAGGTTATAAGGTTTGGATTGGTTAGATTAATAGATATAGTTAGGGTAGGTTAGGTTATTAGGTTTGGTTAGGTAAGGTTAGGTTATTAGGTTTGGTTTGTTTAATTTAGATTACGGTTATTTTTGTTACAATAAATTATGTTGATTATTTTTATTAATATAATGCGATTATCTTGATGATTTTTTTAAATTTTCAAATAATTTATAGATTCTTAATTATTTTTCTATATTTTACTGTTTGCGTGAATATTTGGTGCTGCCATGAAAAACAAAATTTATATTTCATAATATTTATTATTATTTATGGTTTTCGATTTGTCTTAAATATACCTTTTTCTATGGTTCTGAAAGTAATAATTGACATACAAAATGTAAGTAATGTAATATAAAAAAATATTGATTTGTAATTTGTATGATTGTAAAAAAATATTATATAATTAATTAAATAAATAAATAAATAAAAATGGTATAATTATCGAAATTTTAAAATGCAATATTTCATTTAATATTTATTATTTAAGTGTGAATTATTTTTTATTTCGTCATCAGGACATTCAATTAAATAGTGAAATACTCATTTTTATTGCATAAACAACGGGACCATCATCTTGGATTATGCCAGCTAATGAATATATTCTTATATAATGTCAAAGCTATCCGTCAAACTTGTCGAAGGTTATATATATCAAGTTGAGGATTCATTTAAAGCCTTTAAACTTTGTTGTTGGCCTGCAGAGTGAAAGGTTAAGCCGTTTATATCCAAGTGGACTCAGGAACTTTGAGATTAGTTTTAAATCTGCTTTGAGTTAAAATTATAAAACAATTGTCAATAAACCTACTATATCAATAGAAGTGAGAAAGCGTTTTTTCAAAACAAACTAGAGAAAATAATTGAGTAATATTTTTCAGAGTGTTTATTTCTCAATGAAGAAATTAAATTATTTTACTGGACGTTTTTGTGTTATTGCAAAAAAATTGAATTGAACTTCAGTGGAAGAAAATACGCGAAAAACAACTAGTATCGATTAACATACTACACAACTTTCACTATTTCAAACAGCCCTATAATTATTATTTGCAGTAAAAAATTCAATAATAGAGAAGCTGCAAAAATGCCTTTAATGAATTTTTTTATTTAAATATTTTACAATCAAAAATATGCTTTTTATTCTAGAATTATTTTGTTGGACTGCCCTAAACTGATTCAGATGGTCTCGTATAATACACCTAAACAAACGAGACATTATTAAGTGTTCTTTGTAGGGACCCACAGGAATAATTATGCATTAAATTCACCGTTAACATGCATACAAAGCCTTGGAAACAAATTCTCAAAATTTGTAGACACTTTTGCTGTAGGAGAAGCATACCCGAATTAAAAAATTACTTGAATATGTCAGTAGAACTAATTACAGTTTAATGGACTAAATTTTTATTTATTTTTTGTTCCCCACGAATTATATATATTTATTTATTTTATTGTGTTTCAATTATAATTCATTTCCCTTTCAAATATGTTTTAATTCTATATTCTTTTTGGTTTATTTTATCTTCATATCTAATTTATTTTAAAGGATTTTACTGTTTGCTTGTGTATTAATCATCGTTTATATATAGTTCATTTATATTATTAATTTATTTTATATTTTTCATTTTATATTGTTAATTTGTCTTAAATATGTTAAAATTATATTATTATTTTTAATTATTTTCTGTAAAACGTGTTTTATGTGAGGTATATAAAAATCCTTTTATAATTTTCTTGCACTGTAAATAAAATGAGTTCGATGATTATAATACGCCATTATTTCACGAACTACTTAAGCCTTATGTAATTATTATTGTGTAATTCAAATACTTAAAGGCTACAGGCTAATATATACTATATATTTGTACTCTTACACGTATATAATACATTATCTAGCAAGTTAGTAATCCCAGCTTCTAACTTTAATTAGAAGCTTTAGAGAAACGTATGTACATAGATAAAAATGTCGCTAAGCTTCCCTTAAGCCCTGGTTCATAATAATGGAAGCTGAGATACCAGGCCTAAACCACACTAATTCTCCCGGCTACACCAGATAAAATTTAAGAGGATTACAATTAATTTGACATGTCGAATTATCGAGTTACGATCTCTGAATTTTGTAATATTCCAATTTTGGGTTATATTATATATTACCCAATTAAGTTAAAATATCTTTATATCCCTCTGAGTATTGCAGTAATTTACGTAACGCGATTAAATTATTATTACAGATTATATTCTCATACACTGTATTTTAGTGAGAGGGCGTTGGCTAACTGATCGTGATTTCGTTTCAAAAAAAAAATTTTTTTTTCTCGGGGATAAAAATTCGATCCTTTTTTATATAATCGTTAATACAGCTAAGTACATCAACAAATATGTCATCTTTGTTGGTTTAGAGGCAAATCACTCGTTTATGATCGAGTGGTACGCTTATCTATTCGTTTTTAAATTGATGAAAGAAGGATAAATGTATAAAGAGTAGTTTTTCAATATTGTATATACGTCACGTGTCCTACGTTAAAAAATATGTAAGTAAATAGAATATTGGTCATGTGAGAAGCTTCCATGGTCGACGAGCGTGCATGAAAAGATGTAAGAAAGTGAAGAAGTTGAGAAAGAGGAATATGAGCATGAGTGGGATCTCTATCCTGTCTGCCTACCCCACAGGCACAGGGCATGATGGTAAGATAATTTCGAAGACATTATTCTCAAGTCGAATTTCATATTTATACGTTCATTTATAGTCCGCAATCTCAAGACTGAAAGCTCGGATTGGTGGTCGTTGTAGTTGTATACCATTATAAGAACTGCATTGTTCACCTCCCTTACATCTGGGAGTGCAGTTGCATGGAGCAATTTCCGGCCGTTTCTCGAACTTCATCTGCTGAACTTATCGGTGATAGACTATAGACTCTTCCAGACTACGTTCATATTTACAAAGGGTGTACATTTTTCTACTTTTCCGTGGAATGAAGGAATTCACGATGTTCTAAATGGAAAGAATAAAACTACGTTTACTCTACTTGAGTTTTATTATAGATATATTCGAGTTTTGAGAATAATAGAACGTTTCATCGATACGTGAAGTATTAAATAAATGTTGGAAAAAATTGACTAATTAGGTAGGTACTAAAAAACGGAGCCGTCAATTAATTATGTGTATTTTCATTTAAGCCATTTTTTCTGTATTTGAATGTATTTGGTTTAATACTTCACCTGCCGATGGGAGATTTGGCACTCTCGAAACTCTAATAGTATTATATATTATTAAACTGAAGCAGAGTAAACTAGGGATGGCGTTGAATGGACGGACTAGTTGAAATCAACCGTTGACGTTTCATCGACGCGTCGACCGTTTACGTTTATCGCATGGACTAGTAGAATTCGTAGACGGTGGACAGCGGACGCCGTGGTCGGTGGACGATTCGAGATTAACGCAATGCAAAGCAACGAGCGAGAGCAAGACAAAACGTCTCCGTTTATTTCTCTCTCATCTCTCGCTGTCGACTTGTAGATGCCATAGACGTCATAGATGGCTCGATGGGTAATTTCATTTCAACTCTAAAGTACACTACCATAGAGTGCAGATCTGTGTACACGAACTATGACTAGAGATTTGAAATTTGAATACATGGGTAGGGCGAGATAGGTTTAATAAGCTATTATCTAATATTTTTTTACTTGATTTTTTGTGATGTCACGTGCGACGATTCGGTGAATTCCCAATTTTACGCTGTATAAAATAAAACAATTCTGTTTAATTATTTTATTTTTTATTGAACTATTATTAATTAACAGGCCGGCTAGATATTTTTCTAAAATCAATATTTTATTCGATCGATCTCGACTTCTTATATCTACCTGAAAAGCGATGCTAAAATTTAATTATTGTGTTATTTTCTTACTTTTCAACTTTAGCATATAAATGATATAACTTGTAGGGAATAAAATTTTCTATACCTAACAATGGTCCTTATTCAGGAGTCCAACATTAATTATTATATATGTAATATAATCTTGAATTTAGGTTTAATTAATTTTTATTAAAAATTCTCTATTTTCAACTTTATAGATAAAAAAATAAATCTATTATAATTTTGTTTACATCACTTTTTTTTTTTTTTTTAATATGTTTCGGGAACAATGTTCCTTTTCTCAGATTGAGCCTTTAACTAAAGTTGACAAATAATACAGATATAATTATTTATTAATAATGTCACCACAGAGTGAAAGCCTCAAATGTAAAGTATTTTTAAATTATGTATTTATTTATAAATTTATGGATAATAAATAAATGTAAAGTATTTTTTACCGCACCTCATAACTGGTGCCTTTATTACGCAAAATCATTGTTTCCTTCCATTTTATTTACTCACATTTTAATGCTTATACCCAATACTTTAACTGCTTATATATGTAGTTTATATTTATATTTTACTGCTAACACCTGAAATTGCTGTGTATACCTACTTCTTTCTTTCTTATATATGTAGAAAGAAGTATATAAAACAATATGTAAAAGCCTATAATGTGCGTAAACAAATAAATAATAAAATATTTCTTTTTACAAATAAGCACAAGTAGCGGTTTTACTTTCCCCGAAACTATATTCCTTCGAACTTCTTTAAATTTTAAAAATTAACGTCATAAAAATAGCCAACGGTTGAGCCGTCGAGAAGCGTCGCGTTGAACCGTAGACAGTTGACCATCGTCCCGATGTTTAGATAGAACGTCCGCGTAACGAAGTTGACGCATCAACTAGTTGACGAATTCAACTAGTTGATCGTCTCGTCGATGGATGGACGTGGACGGTCTCGTTTCGTCGATGGTAAATACGTCGACGACCCATCCCTAGAGTAAACATAGCTTGAATTCAACTATTTTCCAATCATCAAATGTGGGATATAATAGTTAAGGCAGAATGTCCAAAAAATGTTTTGAATGCAGTCACAGTCAAAATTCTAGATTTTATAAATCTCTTTCTTCAAAAACATGTCCTATAAATTTATAAACTATGTTTTCTATAAAATGTGGAATTCAGTAGATTTTAAATTATAATCCTCGATTACTTCATTAAATTTTTTGGATACTGCTGCCTTTGCTTTTTTTATACCCAACAAATAATCTCTACGAAGTAATCGCCGATTCCATCAAAAATAATATCGGAGAAATTCTTTTATCCACCGTGTAACGCGTGCGATGCCCATAGCACAGCTGAGCAAGAAATTTTTCTTCAATTTCTCTTCGATATCATTCCAAGCATAACTTTGAAAATAGATAAAACAGAAAATACTGAACCGAATGCTTTATAAAAATTTGATCTAAAATACTCCATAACTGAGAGATTAATAAATATTTGTACCTAAATTTAAAACCCCGAATTACATCCTGTGCATTTTTGTAAATTTTTAACAATTGAGTTTCGCATTCTAAAAAATTGTTTTTAAAATTTTTTCATGAGGTCAACCTGATCGGATACTTGGCCTTTAGCTGTTGAAAGATTAAAATCAAGCATGATGGTATCAAAAAATATTTTTGTTACCCAAACATCTCAGCTCGCGAAAAAATAAGTGACCAAATACGTTACGACGGTGACTATATATTATTACAGTAGGGACTATTTGGTAGGTAATATTTGATGAATGCGCCCATCAATTTTGGAAAAATCAAATGTGTCTTTTCATATCCCGGTAAAAAATAAATATAGAAAATAATACATGTAATACGTGTAAGCTGTCATACCAAGTACCCATTTTCTAATTGGGTAATAATAATAAATTTTAATATGGGTACTGAAATTTCAAACTTCTCTTCCTTCCCATTGCTCATTGTGAACGTAGCACACACTTGTCATTGTACAGACTCAGTTAATTTTCTTACATTCATTTTTATCTTGCCATAATTTTCCACGTAACAATGTCTATTACTAACGCTACCAAACGGCTCAAATAATAATTAATAATAAAATAATCATCAAAGATTAGTAATAAAAGTGTTAAAATTCTTATTTTTATATGTAAAAGATTTCTATAAAGATGTCTAAATACGGATAGTGAACATTTAATACTTTCTCATCATCTTTCGATATTGTCTACTAAATTTATTTTCCGGGTGATATTTTTTATACCAGCATGGTTGGGCGCATCCATTGCTATCTCGTCAGTTTAATCTTGGAGTCATAGAATGGGAGCAGTGATTCGGATTTATTACTCCACTCGTGTAATGGATTACCAGGAAATCCCCATTACTTCGGTGTCTGATCTTTGGTCATTCATCTCGTATCTCCATCCAGCATCCCGACGAAGGAGGTACGGAAGATTACACATTACAATAGGGGCCTTCTAAAACCTCTGATAAAAACATCTCAAAACTAAGTAATGATTCTTGATTCATGTATGAAAATATTGAGTCAAGTGCGGTCCATACGGCTCCTAGAAGAAAATCAATTAATTTGAACACATAAGCGATGTAAATTCAATTAAAATTGTAGTTTGTGCATATGTATTTAATCTTGTACATATTTAATCATGTACATATATATTTTATGTTTTTTTCTGATTGGGAGCACGTGATCTTAGCATGCTTGAAAGGTTATCATGCATGTACACAGAAAATGAAGGTTGTTTTGGTAAACATTTTTTTTAAATTAAGGGTAAACACTGCAAAAAAGCTATTATTTATTGAATAATCAATCATCCCTTTTCTGAAATAAGCAATATTGCTATTTCTGTGACTTGACAGTTATTTTATAAAATTGTGACGCCGTTTTTTTGACGTTTTATGTTTGACAGGTTTGAAATTAATGAATTCAATCAATTAGAAAGCTCATTATTCATAATTGTGAATAAATTAACGTTTGTTTTCGTTTTGGAGCTTTCTGATTGAAATTTCAAACATATCAAACTTCAAACATCGAAATGGGTATCATTACAATGTTATATATACCTATCAAGATTGGGATAAAGATCTAACATCCCAATATTGCTATTTTCAGAATGGCACAGAATACGTTGCAGGGGCAATGGTTCCTTTATCAGAATACAACGTGTACTGTCGAAAGGACCAGTGGTTTCGAAGTACTTTTAAACAAAGTATTTTCTCTAAACTCAAGTAGATTTATAACTTCTACAAACATACGATACTACCAATAGTATAGTGTGTTTTCATTTTATTAATAACTAGCTGTGCCCGCGCGGCTTCGCACGCGTAGATTTTTAGTACACTGTTTGAATCATCATAGCACTTTCGCGAACCTTCTAGAACATCTTCCTTCGAATTTATCGAATGTACAGGACCTTCTAGACATACCGACACATTCCGCCACTCAGTTTAGAACCTTATAGAACTTTCGGTAATTTTCTAGAACCTTCTCCTTCTAGAACTATCTAGAGCAGGTTTTTCCGGAACCTTCTAGACTCACCAACACAGTCAGCGCGCCTATTTTGGAACAATCTGAAGCATTTGCGGCCTTCCCATAACAAAACAATATGCTATAAAGCACATTTTCGTCACCCACTCCCACCCTCCACTGTGACACCAAGGACTTTCCACCACCATAACCACAGGTGGGTGTTTGTGGCTAGTTGTGGAGAAAACTTGGCGTGTAGGGAAACACGGGTTTCTATTTATTTATATATATATATAGCTGTTTTCCTGTCATTGAAGAAGGTCTTTATTTTTAGTCTTGAAACATTTATACATCTTTCAAATTTGAGAACTGTGATCTTATCAGTGTGATGCTCACCACGCATGTCTGTTCTGGACCCCGACCAGTAGCTGTCTTTAATTGTATAATTTGTCACGCACATTATATCGGGAATATATTTTTTCTTGGTTTTGTTCGCAGCCTTTTTCGCTTAACGTTTCTGGAATACATTGGATGTAAAAATATCTCCTATCGACAAGAAACTTAGTTTTTCGATGGTTTTGTGGTAATCATGGGCCAGGGTTTAGATCGAGCATAATTTTTATGTATTAATAGGCCGACCAATTGGAGACCTTGAAATAAAACGAAGACTCATGCAGAGAAGCTTATGCCACTCGCGCCAGTTGCTCATTCAATCCTTGGTCTTTTGATCAACTAGATGATCCACAATGAATTCAGTGTAAATGCACTATAAGTATTTCCCCTATTTACTTACTCTCTTAAATACTTTTCCACATATCCCTTATCAAGCTTCCAAATCGTCTAGTACGGGTCTCTTTTCTCAAAATCTTCTCATAATCCAGTCGTTTGTAATTCTCTGGATCCGGCCTGTATTTTCAGCCTCCTCCATGACCACATCTCAAATGCTTCCAGAGTATTTCTTAAAATGTTGAAAACTCTATATCGAATATAAATGAATCCGAATGACTTTATAAAACAAAAATAAAAAGAAAACGAGGACAGTGGTTAATTGGGTAAGATTCTCACTAAATGATCCAACGGTCAGTGATTAGAACCCCGTTCTGGGACACCAACGAGTTAGTCCTAATTTTAGAGCACAAGCTTAATTTTTAAAAAAAGTAAGAATAATAATGCGACACGTATTACTAGTTCTTTTTTAATTTTTCTTTAAGTATTGCAAGAATTTGTATTTCTTAATATAAACAGAATTAATATAATAACCGTAAATTTCTTTCAAAGGTATTATATATTTTTTTAGCTTTTTCTTTTCCTGTTATATTTCCTTCAGCTCTTATGTTTCATAGTAGTTTATTATAGAATTTTATTCCACTGTGGATGATTGAATTTTGCGATCTTGTTTTCTTTCTAAAAGATAATCTTATTTCATCTTTCCTTCGAGCAGTGGTCATGTGTCATGTTTATGTTGGTTTTTATATTTTTCTTAAGAAATCAAAATATTTAGCCATTAAAATTTTTATATATAAATAGAAGTACATCAAGTTTAACTATTTGTGTGAAATGTCATTATTTGTAATCTTTTTAGAATCACTTTAATTCTTATGCATTGCTTTGCTTTCGGTACAATTTTTCGAACTTTATTTTGGAGAATTGTTAATTTTTAATTCTTCTCCATTAGCCATAAATAGTACATACCGTAGAAATAGTGCTGAAATATTTGATGATTTGATGTGAGGGATTATTAACTCGTTATATTTATTTTTGCGTAATTCTGTTAACATATTTATATCTTTGGATTCTTCCAAAGAGTGAAATTCTTTTTGCTATTCAATGACAAATTAATTTATGGTCTATGATTACTCCCACGTATTTTATATAGGTTGCTTCTTTAATAACGTTCCCATCGATGATTATTTTTGCTGTATTTGGTATTCTTCTTTTTAAAATGTTCATTAAATTTTCGATATTTATTTTCAATCTATTTATTTTAAGTCATATTTATATTTGATTTGTGTTGGAATCACTATTTAAATAATAATATTGGATCGGTCATCAGCATCATAGTTTTGAACCACTGGATATCCTGGTACAATATTCAGGCGTAACTAGCAACAAAAGCACACTAATAATAGTGTCCTTTTATTGCTTTTGTTACCATGAGTAACAATGTATTTTTTCTCTAAGTGTAAAAATAATGCACATCAAAGAATTTTAATTACAAAAAGTTTTATAAATTCTAAGAGCGCGAAAACAATCTTCCTTTGTAGTTTTGATACTACAGAGTGTATCTATCTATATATCGTATAATGTATATACATCCTGTGCAGGGTTGCATATTTCCTTATTAGCAATGTGCATCTGCATTCAATCTACAGACCTTCTGCTGCAACCGCCGTTGCACTTCCGCCGTGCATATTCCTCATCGCGTGGTAATCGATTACGCGTGCAATATTCCTGGCTAAATGTTCTCGTTATTTTTTGTTACGAGATGATAGACATGAAAATAAATATACATGTTCGAGGATTCCCTAACATTCTGAACGTTTGAAACAAATTGGAAATTGCTGGAAGGGTCTAGATTACACAGAAATATACCAGAATATTCGAGAAATGACAGTTTCTTATAAAAGCGGGCTGCGCCATTTCGTTTGTTTTGACGCTTAGACAAAAGCGATAAGTGAACCGACGGCGGTCCAGTACTTTTTCTATCGACCAGCGAAATAAATTACGCGAGTACCTACCTAGCTTTTAAGAAGTTTCGATAGCGATTAGCAAATTTTCTCGACAGTGAAAATAATACCGAATTACATAATACTGCTCCAGTTAAGTCATGAGCTTATTGTGAAAAGTAAAACCTGAATCCAGTTTAGTGTTTTATTTGCCTACCATCGCCACGATCCCCTGATAATATTGCAATTTTTTTATTATATATAATATTGTGTATATCTTATCAACCATTTCATATGTAGGTTACTACTAATTAAGAAGCATAGCCAGACGTACTGGAAGATTCTGGCATGACCAGATACTGGAAGCATGCATGCAAAGATGTGGGAATGGTGCGAGAGTTGTGTGCCAAGACAGAAGAGTGCGGCGCTCTATCCTATCTGCCTACCTCCGCGGAGAAACGGCGTGATGGTAAATAAATATTAATCAATTAAACTATCAAATAGAAATTGGTTTCATCGCTAGTAGTAGCGAAAAATCTATTTTAAATGTTAAAATATTGGATTGAAATTTTCAAACAAATAAACTTAACCAAACATATGAAATATTTAATCAGTTATCTAGAAAAGAATATTGAAATATGTATTTAAAATATGTAAAATACCGTTCGGACGGTAACATAACGTGTATCACATTTGATGGTTAACGGTTGACTGCAGTTTTTGCGCGTCGCTTGCAGGTTGCCGGCTGGTGCGACGCCTATATTTATTTTTGCGTAATTCTGTTAACATATTTATATCTTCGGATTCTTCCAAAGAGCGAAATTCTTTTTGCTATTCAATGAAAAATTAATCTTATGGTCTATGATTACTCTCACATATTTTATACAGGTTGCTTCTTTAATATTTTCCTATCGATGATTATTTTTGCTGTATCTGTTATTCTTCTTTTTAAAATGTTCATTAAATTTTCGATACTTAATTTCAATCTATTTATTTTAAGTCATATTGATATTTGATTTGTGTTGGCATCACTATTTAAAATAAAAAAATAATAATGTAATAAAAAAACATAAATTGTAGCAATAGCGATAGCGAGCTTCGTAATTGTTGAAAATCAAAAAATAGAACTGAAAAAAAGTTTTTCATCTGTATCTATCAAAAAATGTCAATTTTTGATCAAAAGAATTATATATTTATATTTTATATTTATTTATACAGTAGATACAGAATAATGTTATTATATTAAATTGATTCTATGTTATAACATTTCGAAGACATTATACTCTCCATAACAAGAGCCAAAGCTCGAGGTTATGAGAGAAGTATTTACAAGCCAAATTAAAGTATAAAAGCAGGACCCATTTAGAAGTAGTAATTTTTTTATTATACAGAAACCACTTATGAAATAAAACACTGAACTTTATTTTTAATAATTAACAATTAATTAATATATAATTAACGCCGAAACATTCAATTACTTATACAGAAACCGTTTGAGACATGTGGGCAATGTTACAATACATTGTTGTCCAAATCATGGATTTGACTTCTTTCATAAACTGTTCGTATTTTGGAATGTTTCTTTCTTGAAATTTGTTTTGCGACAAAAATGTATTCTACCATTTAACTCCCAAGTACGTATATGATGTTGTGCCATGGTGGTTCTTAAAGTTACTATCTTTATTTTTACCTTTGTTCTATGTCTATACAGTCTAAGGGGTGAGATTTATTTATAAAATAATCTTTGTATGTGTGCACGTTTTCCAGATTTCTCTGTATAAATATCATAACAATCAAATATATGTAGTTCGGAAGAGAAATACGAAACTGACACAACTTTGTTAATCTTTTTCGAATTCAGCATAAGAAAAACCTGATTAAATATGTATGTTATATGTACGCGTGTCACGTATGAAAGGCTATATTTGAATACACGTGAACTCGTATCGGCCAATATCTTGTGACGACCCAAGCTCTTCACAAAAACCATATTTGTTCAGGTTCCGGATTAAACCTGTATGTAAATAACAACCTTGCAAAATTTGAATCGTACGGAAGCGGGATTATATTTCGCGGAGTTTTACGAGCACGCCGCCTCAAAATGTATGGTAAATATATATCAGAAAAATAAGATCAGAATCTGATGTAGGTATTCTCAAAAATAATGGCCGATTTTAATCTTAAAATTCAACCAAATATTACATCCTGGTAAAAAATCTTTATTAATCCTAATGTGAGCAATTTCATTCTACACAAATTCGCCTACGTATTCCAAGCTTATTTATGTCTGCTGGATTAAACACAGTCAGATAATTTTTCGAATCTTAGAATTTTTTGAAGGCGTTATCTGCTGTTTCTCTTTTATTTTTTTTTATGTCGTTAATACATATTTACGTGATCAAAAATGTGAAAGTTGTCATAAGGCTGGATGAATTTTCTCCCGTTAATCGATACTGGATGTCTGTCTCGTAGCTTTTATCTATTGAAACAACGCGAGATAGAGAAAGATGTAAATATTCTCTTCATTAAAGTTTTTAGTTCGATAGTTTCAGCAGTAGCGGGACGTCCACGATAATAATGCATTTTTTGAGACTTTCGACTCCATTTTTTAACTTTTATAACTGATACGTTTTTTTTATATCATTTTGATAACATTTCTAAATTATCGAAACAATGCATACTAAACATCTGTCTAAATAAATCATTTAAGTAGATTCTCCATTGTTAATCGAAAATAAATATAGTTCTAAGTGGTATATTAAAATCGGCAATTATTTATGGAAAACTCGATAACTCTATTTCCACGCATCGGCATGTATATACATATCTACATATCTTCTTCTCATCGAAAATACAACGTCTTGATAAATAATGTAAATATCGATATAACAAATCGTTATAATCGTTAAAATATACGGGTCATTCTTACGCGTGTCACACGTAAAATGTCTCCGAGAATAGTGAATATAACTATCAAATATCAATATATTTGAATATTGGATCAAGAAATTAAAAGATACTTATGAATAAAACAGAAGTCTGCCCACTTTGAAAATAATAAAAGTACTTATTATATAATATTTATCAAGTCAAAATTGATGGTGTACAATGTGACATAAAAGTATTCGAGACATGATTGCTAATATGAGGTAAACCAATGTTCCATGAATTAATAATAAAATAATACATCAGTGGATTGTAATACTCAGTAGAAGACAAAAGTTCTGAAAAAACTCGCAGCTGTATGACAAATACCACAAATCAAAAAGAGCCTCGTATGCAGGGTCGGGAATTTTCTCCATAAAAGCTTTATTCTTTGTACAATCAAAGCAAAATTCCCAATAAATTATTTGAGTTTTTCTACGATTGTTCAAAGGAGAAAAACTTCAAAATAGATCAACGGCAGAAAATATTTCATATATTTTTTAGATTTTTCATTATTTCATATATTTTCATAAAATATCAATTAAACAAGCCAAAATACAGTAGTTCATATTAGTTTTACTTGTAATATTTATTATAACAACATTATTGATTTGAATACAAATACAATTTTATGAATCCCAAAAAAAAATATATATATATATATATATATTCCTCCCCGGACTTTTTTTTTCATTGTAATTTTATACTGTGAATTATTTTACATTAATTCAATGAGAACGTGTAATTGGTTTAATTTTTAATGTGTACCTACTTATTAAAGTTTTTTTCTTTTCTAGTTTAATTAATAAAAAAAAGTAGATAATTAATTTTTTGCAAAAATTTTACCTCTTGCTTGATAAGCCAAACTCGGGCCAAAGAAATCTAAAAATTAATGCATATGTATGCTTACTTTGAAGCTAAATATCTTAGTGTGATATATAATAATAAATGTCAATTGTTCCAAGAACACGAAGTGACAAATAACACTACCCAGTACGCAGAAAGTTAATAGATAATCAAGTTAATACATTTACGCGATGTCGCCGACTTTCTAATATTTTTCTGAAAAATTGTTAAAATTAATGTCCGTCGTGGCGATAAAATTTTATTCTCCTTTTAACATTGTTACAATGGGTCTCACTCGATATCAAGTTAACACATCTTCACCATCGTTCATTTTCAATTAGCGAATTGTCAGCAATAACATTTTCCCCGTAATCGAAGTTAATGTTCTTCCACAATGGTCGTCATCTTCAATTTCCTCTCGCCCGCTAACTAAGCGATTAATCCATTTGTACGAAGCGGTTTTCTTCGCCACTTTATCCCCATAAAGTTGCACTATAGCTTTTATAAAGTTCCATCTTTTCCAGTCATAACAAGATTATTAGAAACCTAACGACCGCACGTAGGTATCTCAAATTTAACCTAATCCACTTTCTTACTTACCATCACAAAGTTTTGCCGTGGAGAGCAGGCGGAGAGGATAGAGCGTCAAACTCTTCAATACTCACAACACAACTCTCGCCGCATCCACATTCATTCAGGACCATCCTCCAGTATCTACTTAATCTGGTCACGCCACGTCTTCTGTGGTCATCCTCTCTTTCTGGTGCCGTCAACACTTGAGTCAAATATTTTTCTTACCATTATTTTCTCATTCATTCACTCAACATGCCCAGAGCGACAGTTTTTTCATTCTATTCACAATGATAATATCAGCTTAATATTCTTTCCTAAAATCTTTATTCTTTACTCGATCATAAATGGATTTGCCACATAAACCTTCGTCTAATTGATCTCACCAAAACTCAATTCAAACTCAGGGTCAAATTCAAACTGATTTTTTCCTAACTAATAAATAAAGCATTGAAGATCTCAACAATTTTACCGCACTATAGTGCCGGCTCGTGTTATTGTAAGAAGTTTTTAATCATTTTAAATAAGATAAAAATGCTTATTTATATAAACAAGACGTATGATGTTGCGTAACTTTATCAAATAAAAACACGCCACTGTTTTTTTTCAACACCCCTCTAATTCCATCAGTACAATCATCCATCACGGAAAAATATTAAAACTCAATTTCTAATATATTTTTATATGGTTAACGTTAAAAAAAACGATTTAAGATAACTTCTATACACATTTATGTAAAACAGTAAACATCATTTAAGGTAGAATGTGTTTATTCAAAGTATACTCCATTAAAATCTCCCGCGAAAATCATTTAGAAAAACTGTTATAATTTAATACTTTGGGTTTTATTCTCAACTCTACCGGTATCATAATCTATAAAAAGATGCCTCTAAAACCTTATGAAATCAATAATTTTTAAGATGTGGGAAAGGTATAGTGATGCTATATCATGTGGGTATATGATTCAGACTTTTTGGAATGCATTGCTTTTTATTTTTATATGATGAACATCAAATTTTAATGCTAACGTACATAATTTAATTTTAATAATAGATATCCCCGGTGAAGGCACTTAAAATATTTTTAATGACTGTTTCTACGGCGTTAGTATATTTCTGCAGGCCGGGGTTGAGTTTTCTAACAGGAAACATAAATTTTTTTTTTTACTGAATTTTTCAGTAAGGAAAAATAAATAAAACATAAATATTTTTTTTACTAAATTTTTCAGAGAAAATAACATAATATGTGGAGGTTTATAATATGTATGTACCTACTTATGGGACGTGAATTGCATTTTCATTAACTTATAACATGATTCATAAATCTTATACCCACAAAGCCTAAAGGCTCATCTCGGGGCCTTTAGGCTTTGTGGGTATAAGATTTGGATTCAGGTATGCACTTAACTATGTTAAAATATAGAATATTTAATGAAATTTTGAAATAAGGATCATTGAGCATTTGATAACAATAATACTGAATAATAATAATTATTCAGAATTTTCGAATCATCGAATGGAATCTAAACACTCTTTCGATTAAAATACCGGTTTATAAATTTTCATACCAATACTAGAGGTTTTCACTTATATATCCAAAAAGTATTAGAAATCAGGAAAAGTATTTATAAAAACTAAAATATTATAAAAAATTTAATAAACTTTGTCAATAGCCCTCTATTTAGCATTTTTCCATTATAATTAATTTGTAACTACGCTCTTTCTAACCCCATCCCACCAAAACTTATATGTGTAGTTAATTTTAGTTTATTTATTAATTTAATTATATTATTGACATTAATTTTAGTACATTTATTGTTTTGAAGAAAAGAACGCCGCTACCGATATATGTTGAAGTTTCACAATTGAATTTAAGTTTGGTTAAAACAAAGTATTTTATTTATTTTTAAAAATAAAATATTTTACCTACTCTACAACACATAAAACAAATGCATCAAATATTCAACTAATTTTATATTAATATAACAGTACTTTTTGATGTTAAAAATTCTGATAAATATGTGAAAGTTCCTTCAACACACACGAGATTAACTGTCAGACTACGTAAGGACGAATTAATTGTTCACAGCTGGAGAAATTCGCACAGCCTTTGTAGAAGACCGCAATCATTTTGATGTAATCAATTCGTTCCTCTCGTCCTAGGAAATAGGTTTGATTCTTTTTAAGGCGTCTTGAAATAATGTCACATCAATAAAAGAAAACATTGAAAGGGAGAATAATTATTTATCATATTCTGCGAAAACTAATCACGGAAAATAATTTGAAAAATACCTTAAAAACTTTTTAAGATTATTATTTATTATTGTTTGAAATATTATATAATTGAAGATTATCAAATGGCTGTTACTGACTGATATATATTCCTTTACTTACAGTTAATAATAATATAATGAAAATATTTTAAGCCAAATTGAAGAAATAGTATGTTATGAATACATTACTAGTGGTTGAAAAATTAATTTAAAAAAAAATAGATGATCATTTAAATGGGTGGATTAAAACCATTTTACCTCAACTTGATATTATATATTTTACTACTCGAGTTTAGAGAGTGACAGAAACTCTCATCGACAAGTGTAATATTAAAATAACTCCATTCCAATGTAGAAAAACGTACCGACAAAAGGAGCCGGAGTTACTGCTGGAAGGTGGAAGGGAGGTTGTAATGGGAATATTGAGAGGAGAGGAGAAGAGTTTTTTACTTTTCAATTACTTTACTGCGTGGCAATATTGAGTAACATTTTTTTTTCTTTTGCTGTTACTGCCCCATCAAAGTTAAAAACTTGGGTATGGAAACTGGAGTACAAGCACATTTTTAATTCAGACAGTTATGTATTTATATAAGAGAAAGTAATTAAAACAGAACTATGAATATTCATTACATGGTAAAATGATGTTAAGAATTATATATGTATATGTTATTAGATTTTTTTTAAATATGATATAATTATTTTGTGTTTTTATATTAATTGCCAGGCTATTTTTTTTATGCTTAGGTGGGTAAATTGGTGTTTCGTGGCTGTTTTATTGAATTTAGGTTGTGATGGTCGACATAGAGATAGATTTAATAAATTTAGAAAATCTTAAAATAATAATATTCAAAAAAGCCAAGTATGGACATCAAGAATATATTTCTTCTGGTTTGAATCGTTTAAAAGTAAAAGCCTCATATATTTCTTCTCAAGATTCTATGTATTACAAGAAGCTAAAAAAATATTGAATATTCAGCTATACAAGTAATATTTCTTAGATCTTTATTATACCATAGATATAATTCTGTGTTAAATTAATATCGTTTGCCAATCCTAATAGACTCGACCTTGTGAGTAGGTGCGAACGAGCCTTTATTATTTATGAATCGGAACAGCAAGTCTCGCGTGTAGCGGGTGCTTTACTGTTATTTTAACGAAACGGACCAATCACAGGCGCGCTTTGCCTTCGACGGGTTGAGCCGGAGGCGACCGTCCTGATGGCTGAATCCGGCCAATGGCGAGCGCCGGCGGTGAGGTCATCGCGCATAGGATGAGTCACGGCACTAGCGTGGATTTCAGAGGTATGGTGAAATCGTTACTATAAAAGGAGCGAACACGATATACTCAGCCCCTTCAGTTCGAGACCAGACTTGCGAGCGGGAGCGCTGCCCGACAGACTACCGACGGAGCCCTGAGTTCCAGAACAGCATTTGCGGACGGAGTTGCTGCCCGGACGTATGGAGGAATCTACCATTCATCAGTTCCAGAGAGGATCATACCGCCACTGTGTAACAGCTAAGGAACACATTTATATTATCTATCGATTAATTATTTTCACTATTGAAATGTATTTATTTTGGGAAGATTTAAAATCGAAGCAATAATGTATAATTAATATCACGATTTCTTGTGTGATCTTGGCTCAATTCGTACGGGAATATCTCCCAAACGAATATATTTTGATGTATGGGGATTTTCATACCATTTGTATTAACAATTGATTTTACGGAGCTCTATAAGCAGTGCTTAATAGATTCATAATAATTGTCGACGCGTTATGTATTGCATAACCAGATATCAATCCAAATCGTACGAGAAATTCTTCCGAACGAATATATTTTAAAGTATGGGGATTTTCATACTATTTTTACTAATAATTGAATACACGTAATTGTATAAGAAACGCTTAGTAGCCTTATAATAATTGTGTTGCATAAGTATTGCGCAATCCGGTTCTCAGCTAAGTCTTTATGATTTGAGTACCTCGGTATATCCTGCTTAACAAGTAGCTTCAGAATGACGAGTAAAGGACAGAATGGGAAGATCTAACTGAAATAGGAGTTTTCTGGTTCATGAACGTTGAGCTAGGTGAGGTTGTGGATGACGCTCGTGTCATAAGCCTGGAATCCGCGCAAGCCCCTGTGAGGTACTCTTAAAAGCGGGACCTCCCTTGTTGATCGGAGTGGCCACTAGACTCGACCTTCGCGCCTCATCCTGCTCAAAAACAGCGTAAACCAACGTCGTGAATTCTCTGACTTTGGAAGGATTTTAATGCCTGAATGCTATGAAATCTCAATAGAAAACGTTAACTTCTATTTCATCCTCTGTAAAAAGACAGAGCCAGATGCAGTACAAAAATCATTCACTCATATAGAGTAGCTGGGATATTATAAATATGTTACTAACACCTTAACATTTGACCAAAGTAAATGTTGCAAGATGCAGAATCGTGGGACGCCATTCTGAAAAGGCATAATGAGATTGCACAATAATTTGTAACATCGCTGACTATGCCCGCAAAGGAGGCTAATGTCGTCATCAATTCGTACCAAAAGAGTACATGATTCTTCAAACACCGGCCTAAAAGAAAGGCGCCTCAAGACAACACACATCATCAGAAACTCGTTCCAAAAGAGTACGGCCTTCTCAATATAAGCCTAAAAGAAGGG
>JADDOH010005378.1:0-16554 GCA_016648135.1 Agrypnia vestita
GTCGGCTTGAAGCACACGCACCGGTTCCTGCAAAGTTATCTACCACCCACTAGTTTCTCAGGCATAATTTATAAACAAATTATAATTGTTCCTGCGTACGCCTCGGTTCCATATGATGTAGTATTGTCTACTTTCTTCGTGAACTAGAAAAGTACTTTCGGAATAATAATTACAAACCCTGGCAGCAATTTATTATCAAAGTCTTTAAACAATCTCGAATGAACAGAAAATATTTCCTTAGATGCCTTGTATTTGATTATCGAACATTTTAATTCAAGGATTTCCAATTTTATCTAATCTGCGTCCATTACGACCATCACATCTTATTTACCAAGAAATAAAAACAATAAAGTGATAATTATCTCTTCATATATCCATTTGAGAGTATTGTAGAGTTACTTTATAAAATGTTTACTTTTACTAGTCCTAACAGCCTGGTCAATTGATAAATCGTGAGACGAAAAGTTGCTCTTTTTAGTTTATTTATTAATTTTTACTAATTATTCAACTAACACATGTATGGATGATACGATATTTTCCAGAATAGTTAAAACGAAGGTGGTATTAACAATGAAATATGTATGTAGGTACAAATAAATAAATGTTTGTATTACAATATCAGGAATACCAATGGAAAGTAAATGTACCGTGCGTTTTATATCGGCATTTTTTTTAAATTACTCTGCATCGCCGACCCCGTTGTTGTTATTGTATATGCACAATGCACATGCATAGTTGCATACCAGCCATGCACAGTTGGAAGCGTCAGTGTGAGATATTATGATCCACGAATTATTCTTCTTCCCTTATAAAACAAATAAACAGCAAATTAGCTCGTTAGTGAAGTGGTTGGAACCCCATCCTTGTGAGCCAGTGGTCGGTAGTTCAAGCCCCATTCCAGAATACTACTCGATTAATTTTAATTTCAAAGCGCAGGCGTTTGGCTTATTATTAAAAATATTAAGAATATTAATGCGACGATCAATATTTTTTTTAAGAAAAAAATCTTTCCTCCCCCTAAAGTCTTCCTCCGATATCCCAAAGAAAAAGTAGATATTTTAAGTACCTAAAAAAAAGTAATTAGTTTAAGTATAAATATATATCAACTTTCCTTTTGCACGGCGAAGAAAATAACTACGATCTGTTCCAGCACCAGGCAACAATATGGGCCTATTTAAGATAACCTTGTTTAAAAGTCCATTGCAATAGCTCAGCTGGCTATTTGTTTGCGGAAACGATTCAATTCGGGTGATGTCGGTCGGGTGCTCTCGGCGCAATATATCTCACGCCGCGCCGCGCTGCCGATACCAGGCCCAGATTGGGCGCGCATTCCAAACATTATTAATGTACTTGAAGTGTTCTTAATATTAACTTTATACAGACTTTAACATGTACTGGCTATGATCCGTAAAAATTACGTACTTTTTTATATTTTAGCAGCCAGTTAAGGCTGTGAGAACAACGGCATCTAGAGAAGCGTAGCTCTTAATAAAGTTAATGATAGACGTTGTTTAATTGATCCTTTAGAGATAAAACTCACTAACCGCAATATCGATCAAAATGTGTTATGAATCCAGACATTCATATTTTTTCCATAGCTAATCCAGATAAAAATAAAAAAGTGAATATTCCGTATAAATTTATAGTTATTTTGTAGTAAAACTCATCATTTAAACATTTTCAATAATTTTAATATCACATAATTAGAGCATAAAAGGGAAAGTTCTTAGAAAAATAAGGTCATTTTCGTAATATTTTACAGAGCTGCAATACATAGCTACGTATCTGTAATTTTATATTTTTATTCCTCTTTTTCAACGCTATTTTTTCGAAGAAGTTTTCTCTTTGTTGCTTGAATTATAGAATCATTTCGTGTTTTAATTTCCTCTTTTCGTACGATAAAAGAATTGGTGGATTCTAGCCGGAATCCGGGAAAAAATTTGAATGTCTTGGACATTGATCAGTTTCTTTTCCCGGGGCTGGCAAGAATAGTGAGTTATATTAAATACAAACATTCATATTTTTTCCATCTCTATTTAGGTAAAAATTTCGTATCTATGTATGTATCGTTATTTAGTGGAAAAACTTATATTATTGAAAACTTAACATTTTCAATAATTTTAATACCTCATTTTGAATTTTAAATCTCAATATCTCAAAACAACTCCCACGTCACTTAGTGAGTTTTACCTCTGAAGGGACGAAAAAGAGAATTATGTTTATTCACTTCTAATACCTCGTTTTTATTTTAGCCATCAGGTGGCGTAAGGGACGGACATTGTTGCGTAGAAAATGTCATGTGCGACATGGATGTATGCATTTATTAATTTTTATTTTTATCAAACTGAACCTAATTCAGAGTATGTTATTAAATAAGTATACAGTCAATGTCTTCATTTTATTAAAAACAGTTTTGAAATCATAGTAATTTTGAAAGCGGAATTATTAAATTATTATTAATTCAAGGGAGTTACGGACGGATGGGGGAGACAGACAATCTATATTATAACTGTCGTAAAAATGTTGATAGTAATGCAAATATTTCCATTGCCAGCTTAATTTTTTTTTTTAATTTTTAAAAAAGAGATTTTAAATAATGTATTTATATATAATTAAATGTTTAGAAATATTATATGCGTTATTTAATATTCGAGTTACTTCAAAAATGACATTTATTTATTGGAAATATCGATACATTTATTTTCTTCAATCAAATTTATTTTTACTCCGGGCAAGACTTTTAATTTGAATAATCACGGTAAAGGAGGCACTCGTTATAATATATAAAAACCCGGTAAATATTAATAGGGATGTTAAATTAAAAACTTCATGGTATTCGGCGCTGAAAAATCAATTGAACTGACGACTCCGCACAGATAATTATCATTCACATCACAATTGAAGACTCCTCTGGAAAAACAATGAATGTCACTTAATATTAATTTATTTAGAGAAAACAGTTTTTTTATAGTTTCACAGTCCATATTTCTTTCACTAATACTCTTTTTATTCAAATATTGAATCAACTTATTACTATGTAAACATATTCTATGTATGTATATTAAATGTATGTACTGTCAAATTAACAACGACGTTTTTTGGCGTTCGGTGGGCGGTTATCCTGTTTCTTGCGTTGGACAAACATATATAAATTTAACTATTACAGCGGACCACGATGGTTTTATCCGATTCTGATTTTTTCTAATAAATAATAACCTAAAAAGTCAAAAGATGGTATTAAAAAGTCAGTTTCACAAAACAGTGACATTCATTGTTTTTCCCGAGGAGTTTTCAATTATAACGCTACAAAAATTCTTGACAACACCTGCCTCCGACACGGTATCATCAAACACTACATTAAGACATAAACAGCCAGCTCTAGACACGGTACTGCGATCCAGTACTAAACCTATCGAAAACTTGGACACATCCTGACTTCGGTATGGTATTTCAAGGCAATACATAACTACACATCAACACAAATTCATCACATCAGCCGTGATAATAGACCCTGCAGTGAGATCCGAAACATTCGGCCGAAAAGGACAAAAACGTCGGCCAAAAAGGACACATATACACGGCAGAATATCACAGAAAACTACATACGTAAGTTCTGAATGACTGTGAAAACCTCAACATTTTTTGCGGAGATTATTATTTTTTTTTAAATATAGAGATGCGAGCACGTGTTTATCGGAATACGTGTTACCTCAATATTATTACCATTTTCAAACTAAGCTAAACGCTTGTGCTATGAAAATAGGACTAACTTGCTGGTCTAGAGTGAGGTTTGAACCCGCGAACTTTGGATCACGAGACGAGAGTCCTAACCACAAGACCAACAACCTACTCATTGCTTGAAAACTGTACACAATCCAAAAATTTTAAAGAATTTATTCACCAGTACAATTATGCAAATGCTTCGGCGTCTTTTGGAGCACAAATTTCTGATGTACCAGGTGTTGTGTCATATTGTTTGAAAATTTCGGGTGAAGTGTACAACTTTAAGAAGTTTGTAGACTGATGGAGAGATACCGGCCTATCCGCAGCTATACATTTATGACGCAGTTATGATACGTATGAGTCATCCTTCTTATATATAAAACCAAATTAACTAATCAATTAGAAGACATACAGAAAAATCTAATTCGATAAAATATGCAAACCATCGATTATGTCATCCGTCATGTAAACCCGTATGTTCTCTAATACAAAAGGTTGAAGGAAGCGGTTGAAAAAGAAGAATCTAGATTGGCAACGCATAGAGGCCAGATGCGAGATGTCAGACTACTCTTCACACGGTCAACAGAAGATGATCAAAGAAGATATAAAGCTCCCTCTAATGCAAGCGAAGTCGCCATTGTTTATGTGGTAGATCTCAAAGGTGGGTTACCGACAAACGCAGATTTGCTGTTCACCCTAAGAATGTAGGAGGTCTTCAGCGTATTAACACTAGAAGCGCCGCAGTCCCATTTTTATCCATCCGCAAGTTTGATCGTCTATAACTTTTTTGTTTTTTTATTTAGGTCGGTGAAACTTTTTGAATTTTAGTAATTTTGTGTATTTATATAATTCAAAATGTTTTCAATTTTATAACAAGAATAGTTTATTAAAATATATAAGATATACCTAGAAGTGCCGCTTGTCCCTTTTTTGTCCCATCATTGTTTTGACATAGACAAAGATGAAAATTATGTAATAAATGGGTTTCCTTACCTTGAAAAAGATGATAATATACCAAATAATGAGCGTTTAGGTGATTGGGTTGTAAAGAAATTGATGGAGCCGTACATCATTAAGGACAGAAATGTTACTTGTGACAACTTTTTCACTTCACTTTTGTTAGCGGAATATTTGAAGTCCAAAAATACTAGTATCGTAGGCACAATCAATAGAGCTCGCAGAGAAATACCCGTATCCGTGAAGGCCGCAAAAGAACAATTACACATTACGTTTGTGCTAAAAATCGGTGATACATCATTGACTATTTATCAGGCTAAATCTAATAAAAATGTTCTAATGCTCAGCACTATGCACTCCAATATAACAATAGACCCTAGTTCAAAGAAAAAACCTAAAACGATATTATTCTATAACAGCTCGAAATATGGAGTAGATGTCGTAGATCATATGACTCGTAAATATACAGTAAAGGCAGCTTCAAGACATTGGCCAATTCATACATTTTATAATTTGTTATATTTAGTGGGTATAAATGCGTGGATGTTGTATAAAATAATCAACAACAGAAAAATTAAACGCAGAGTATTTTTATTAAAATTGGGAGAAAATTATATGTCCAGTAGAAAAACAACCATTCCGTGAGATTCCATACGAGAGAGAAAAGATAAACGAACAAGGTGTCAGGTCAGAAAGTGCCAGCTGTGAAAAAAAACTGACTGCAATAAAGGTAATTCATGCGTTAATTGCTCTACACACAATGATAACTAGTTTATAAATATTTGATCATTACTTCCTTTCTTTCAACTCGTGGCGTCTGCTTGTTTGCCGGCTTGCCGTCGAAAATTTGGATCGATTTTTAACCCTTTTCCCGTGATCCAATCAAGCTGAATCTTGGCAAGTAGACTCTTGGCGACGATCAAGAAGGTCTATCAAATATTCGTTAAAAAAATAAAATAATTATAGTATAATTTCGGATTTTTAGAAATATTATTGGTTTTTTCATATTGAATTATTATTATTGAATTAGAAAAGTTTGATTACTAGCAACGGCGGCCAGATAAGGTCGCGGAATATTTTCTAAATTTGAATTAATCCATCGTTATACATAATAGGTACTTCACTATGAATTTCGAAAATCTAAATTGACTGACAAATGTTTTTAGAATTTAATCTTCAAAGCATGAAGTTTCTTATCAAAGCTCAAGATATATTAAATTACTGTAAGTTTAGTGTTATGTTATAAGTTTTAATTCGTCTTGAATTGTTGTTATATTTTATAAAGAAAGGGACTATAATAATAACTTGGTTTTTATGGGTTACTTTTTTATTACAGTTACAATTACTATGCGAGTAGCGATGATTTTGATACTAAACCAAAAAACATTAATATAATAATAATAATAATAATAAGTTTTTTATTCATTTTTTTGTGTTGTGTTACACCTCGACTGCCTAGCTAGTAAAGTATAACATTAGACTTTTAATTAATAATTTGTTACGTATTTGTTTTTCAGACAATAAGAATTTGATTTAAGCTAATTAATAAACGTGTTTTAAATACATTTTTTTATTTATATTTATGTAACACAAATTTATTTAGTGTATAGTATAGAATTGCGTTGACGTATCTTTTTTGTTGGTTTCGGCACCTGTGATTGAATTGTTTTGCTGGACCGTCTTTGACTTGCCATAATACCAAGAGATATTTTAGCGTACCGTAGCTGCACTGTATTTCAGCAATACGTTGGGGTGTATTGCTTCGGGGTTAAATGCTGATGTCTCGCTTGTGCATTCATTATCGACGACACTAAAATTCTTTCTGGAACCTCTAGACTCATCGAAACACTCCGCCACTCAGTTTGGAACCTTAAAGATCTTTCTCAAAGCTTCTAGAACATTCGCCTTTTATAACTTTCCAGAGAATCCTCAAACCTTCTAGAACTTTCTGGAATCACCTAGACTCACTGACACACTCCGCCACTCAGTTTGGAACCTTTTAGAGCTTTTTTAACTTCTAGAAAATTATTCTTCCATAACTTTCTAGAACATTCTCGAAACTTTTAGAACTTTCTGGAAACTCTAAACTCACCGACATAACTTTCGGGAATCTTCTAGAACGTTCTCCTTTCAGAACTTTCTAAAGCAGGTTCTGGAACCTTCTAGATTCACCGACACAGTCCGCGGGCCCATTCTGAAAAAATTCTGAAGCATTTGCGGCCTTCCTATAACAAAAAAATGTCCTAGAAAGCACATTTTTGTCACTGTTACAATAATGATCAAAAACGGGGATCGCTATCATAAACCGGTTATATCGTTCACACCGCCCGCGTTTCTGCGTCAATCGTTGCGTTGCTATATATCGCAATTTTCGGTTATGGACTGCAAGTACAATGCAGTGCACTTGCATGGATTGATAAAATATTTGGTAAAACCGCCACCTGAAATAGATTTGGTTATTGTAGATACTGTGTTTGGAATAAATCAAATCTATAACATCAAAAACCAGGAACCAATAAACCGCGTATCATCTTTAGTGACAGTGATGTCGAGCTAATTTAATACGCAGTTTGTGATTTGGAAACCATTCCACAGCGCGAGATTAATGATATTTTACCAATTTCGTATGATTAATCGACACCAATAATTAAATTACGAGTCACTCAGTGGATAAAATTACGCTCAATAACGTTATCTAGCGAATGAAATGATGATATGACATTATATCATATAAAATCAAAAAACAAATCAAGCTTTCCAATGACATCGAAAATATAATCAAATCAATGAAAATAACTATGAATAGAACACAACGTTGTTTACTTCACACAATGACAGTTTAATTAAATAAATTAATTAAAACGTTTTCGATGCTTACTGCATCATCTTCAGTAATATACTAACTTAAGACTAGAAGACATTTTATCTACTACATAGGGGCGGGAGTTGTCGGGAGCGGGGGAGGGGCAGGCGGAAAGTGAAAGTGGTTGCTGGGAGGGGCTAGTATGGTAAGAAGGGGGATGTAATAAGTGGTGTTTGTATGTTTAAGGCCTTATCATTATTTAGATGAATTTCTATATTTTCCAAGATGTCCAATTTCTTTCCTTTTTTGCATACATGCAACATACATGAATAGAACACAACGTTGTTTACTTCACACAATGACAGTTTAATTAAATAAATTAATTAAAACGTTTTCGATGCTTACTGCATCATCTTCAGTAATATACTAACTTAAGACTAGAAGACATTTTATCTACTACATAGGGGCGGGAGTTGTCGGGAGCGGGGGAGGGGCAGGCGGAAAGTGAAAGTGGTTGCTGGGAGGGGCTAGTATGGTAAGAAGGGGGATGTAATAAGTGGTGTTTGTATGTTTAAGGCCTTATCATTATTTAGATGAATTTCTATATTTTCCAAGATGTCCAATTTCTTTCCTTTTTTGCATACATGCAACACCTCCACGTTATCATACTTGAAGTGATGTCTCTCAGATCTCACATGGTCTGCCATCTCTGAATTAATATTGAAATTTTTTATCCCATTAAAATATTCATCTATTCGCGTTTTTATTTTTCTTCCGGTTTGTCCTATATACCATGATTGGCAGTTCCCACAGTTAATTTTATAAACCCCACTATTTTCTAGATGTTCTGTTTTAGTTTTATTATTGAAAATGTATTTCTTAATGGTGTTGTTTGTGTAGGACGCGGGTCTGAAAAGAAAGAGAGTTCAGACTTGAAGAAAGTTCAGACCCGCGTTCTACACAAACAACACCATTAAGAAATACATTTTCAATAATAAAACTAAAACAGAACATCTAGAAAATAGTGGGGTTTATAAAATTAACTGTGGGAACTGCCAATCATGCTATATAGGACAAACCGGAAGAAAAATAAAAACGCGAATAGATGAACATTTTAAAGGGATAAAAAATGTCAATATTAATTCAGAGATGGCAGACCATGTGAGATCAGAGGGACATCACTTCAAGTATGATAACGTGGAGGTGTTGCATGTATGCAAAAAAGGAAAGAAATTGGACATCTTGGAAAATATAGAAAATCATCTAAATAATGATAAGGCCTTAAACATACAAACACCACTTATTACATCCCCCTTCTTACCATACTAGCCCCTCCCAGCAACCACTTTCACTTTCCGCCTGCCCCTCCCCCGCTCCCGACAACTCCCGCCCCTATGTAGTAGATAAAATGTCTTTTAGTCTTAAGTTAGTATATTACTGAAGATGATGCAGTAAGCATCGAAAACGTTTTAATTAATTTATTTAATTAAACTGTCATTGTGTGAAGTAAACAACGTTGTGTTAATAACTATGAATACATAGTTATTTACAATGAACTTCCACAAAGTTAATCACGAAAATATCGAAATATTATCAATGAAAATATTTATTTTCGGAAAATCAAAAAATATATTATAAAAATAGATGAATAATAAATAATCTATATACGTGGGAGGTTTGTACAGTTCCATGTATTCCATATGAGAGTGCATACCTATATTAAATTGTAATATGTGCGATTTATAAAAATATTAGATGATTTAAATATATAAACATGAATTATCACATGCAGCTACATAATAGGTAAGATGTAATAAGAAATAAGTTATACAGCAAGAATTATTCAAATAAATAAGGCGTACAAAATAAGAAAAACATGGTGCGAAGCGAAAGAGTAAGTAAATGAACGTTAAGTATATAAACGAATCTAAAATATCATATTTACACAAAACTTATTTATCACAGTTTATATGTAGCTGCCAATTTGTTTAAATTTTATAATTACAGAAAAATTTTACTCTGCAAATATGTTCTTTTATTTTATTTTCATCCTCTCATTTGCTTCACAAAATAACCTAGGGGGCTGTCTTACTCTGTGTAATGCTACGGAAACCGTAATGCCCCCTCGAGCCAAATTCTATGTTTTTCGATAAATTTTTCTTCAATTTTGCGTAATGTGGTCCATCTTCGTTTTATTTGGGACTTACAAAATGATGCTTGATTTTCTTTTTCTGTTTTTGTTTTTTTTCTGTTGTTTTCCACGTACTGTAGTTTTAGAGAAGATTTGATAGATTATACTGTTGTATCATATCAAACAAGTATTTTCTTGCACATACCATGACGCCGGATGATCCTGAAATAATGTAACCAAAATTTATTCACAGTTAAAAAAGATTAAAATCTCAAGATGCGGGGGTTTTAGCGGCTCAACTTTCATGAAATCGTAAAGAAAAAATACCAGCTTTCCGTTTAATTAAAAATCATAGTTGTGAAGCTTTAAGAAGTTCAGCAAATCCTCTCAGGTTTCAAAATTTTTCAAAAAAAAAATTCTTCAAAAGAGATTTATATATTTTAATAAAGAAAGTAATTTTAAATAAAAATATTTTTATTTACCCTCTCCATCGTATTTCATAAAAATCGAAAAACATCACGAAAAAATTTTTTTTTCAAACGTATGCTTATGAACAGATACCGAAAATCAATACGTGCATTTAACGCAACGACTAATTTCTGACTGCTGGACTAACAGCATGGTTACTCAGAGGGAACAGAAAACGACATTTACTATTTACTAATTAATTGTATTTACCTTTTTTTTAAACCTGGGATGTTTTTATCCACTTTTGGCCCCATTAAAAAGCGGTATACCTTTATTTGCCTCATAGTGTATCGTCATAATAGATTAAAAAAAAAACACTGAAAGACGTTTTTCTTCGTCATTTGGCCGCAATGAAAGAAAGCCCTCGAATAATATTTTAAAAAAAAAATTATTAGCGACACTAACAGGATAATAGGTATAGGATACTCTAATAATAAAACATTATAAATGAAGATTATGCCCATTATCCCAATTACAAGTGTCTTTGGCACGCTCTAGTTACATGTATTTTTGCATGTAAGTATATTTTACAAGTTCATTTATGTGTATTGTATATTTAGTGTTTGAATGTAGTATTTCAAATTAGTTTTTCAATCGATTAGTATTTCAAAGGAAGAAAACATTTGGTGGTGATACATTATAATTAAATAAATAAATAAAAAAATAATTCAAATTAGTTTTTCAATCGATTAGTATTTCAAAGGAAGAAAACATTTGGTGGTGATACATTATAATTAAATAAATAATAATAACTTTGTTATACACCACTTATATTTATTAAAAATCCAACCGGGTTTCGCTACTACAGAGCTTCTTCAGGGATCTTAACTGTCTAAACATACAAAAGTTATGCGCTTATATACTAGTGTGAAAGGTGGAAGGACGGAGTGCCAATAATGGGGGTAGGGGGCGGGATTATACAGGGAATATTATTATTAAGAGGGAACATATTTAAGAGCGGACTATAAGACAAATTTAATTGATTATTAATTATTTTATGATTTAAATTAATGGCTTTTCTTATCTCTAATACCTCTAAATTATCTAATCTATTTCCTATTCCGTTTTTATGGATAATCCTAACTCCTGTGCTATTATTATTGAACATGTTGTCTTCTTCAATTAAATGATTTACAAACTCTGAGAATCCACTACTTTTTAAACACCGCAAGTGCTCTTTTACTCTAATTTTTACATTACGCGATGTCTTTCTTATATAAAACGCGGGGCAATCGTTACATTTTAATGAATATACACCAGAATGGCTAAATTTATACTCCTTATCTTTACAATTGACTAAAAATTTACCTATATTATTATTCGTATAAAACGCGGGTCTGATGTCTGGTGGAAGATTTTTGACGCTAGAAGTGGAAAAAGTGGAATTAATAAATAAAATACGACGCCATTGGAAATCTTGATGCTTAACTACTTCATTACTGTGGAACAAAAATTTATTACGGGCTAATTGTTGCATTTTTTGTTTAAAATATTATCTACTAACTTTAGTTATTATTATTTATTTAATTATAATGTATCACCACCAAGTGTTTGCTTCCTTTGAAAATTATTTATTAAATACTAATCGCACTACATTCAAACACTAAATATACAATACACATAAATGAACATGTAAAATATACTTACAAGCAAAAATACATGTAACTAGAGCGTGCCGAAGACACTTGTAATTGGGATAATGGGCATAATCTTCATTTATAATGTTTTATTATTAGAGTATCTTATACCTATTATCCTGTTAGTGTCGCTAATAATTTTTTTTTTTTTTTAATATTTTTTGAGGGTTTTCTTTCATTGCGGCCAAATGACGAAGAAAAACGTCTTTCAGTGTTTTTTTTTTAATCTATTATGACGATACACTATGAGGCAAATAACGGTATACCGCTTTTTTAAGGTGCCAAAAGTGGATAAAAACATCCCAGGTTTAAAAAAAAGGCAAATACAATTAATTAGTTAATAGTGGAATGTCGTTTTCTGTTCCCTCTGAGTAACCACGCTGTTACTCCATCAGTCAGAAATTAGTCGTTGCGTTAAATGCACGTATTGATTTTCGGTATCTGTTCATAAGCATACATTTGAAAAATAAATTTTTTTTGTGATGTTTTCGATTTTTATGAAATACAATGAAACGGGTAAATAAAAATATTTTTATTTAAAATTACTTTCTTTATTAAAATATATAAATCTCTTTTGAAGAATTTTTTTTTGAAAAATTTTGAAACCTGAGAGGATTTGCTGAACTTCTTAAAGCTTCACAACTATGATTTTTAATTAAACGGAAAGCTGGTATTTTTTCTTTACGATTTCATGAAAGTTGAGCCGCTAAAACACCCGCATCTTGAGATTTTAATCTTTTTTAACTGTGAATAAATTTTGGTTACATTATTTCAGGATCATCCGGCGTCATGGTATGTGCAAGAAAATACTTGTTTGATATGATATCAAATCTTCTCTAAAACTACAGTACGTGGAAAACAACAGAAAAAAAACAAAAACAGAAAAAGGAAATCAAGCATCATTTTGTAAGTCCCAAATAAACGAAGATGGACCACATTACGCAAAATTGAAGAAAAATTTATCGAAAAACATAGAATTTGGCTCGAGGGGGCATTACGGTTTCCGTAGCATTACACAGAGTAAGACAGCCACCTAGGTTATTTTGTGAAGCAAATGAGAGGACGAAAATAAAATAAAATAACATATTTGCAGAGTAAAATTTTTCTGTAATTAAAAAATTTAAATAAAATGGCAGCTACATATAAACTGTGATAAATAAGTTTTGTGTAAATATGATATTTTAGATTCGTTTATATACTTAACGTTCATTTACCTACTCTTTCGCTTCGCACCATGTTTTTCTTATTTTGTACGCCTTATTTATTTGAATAATTCTTGCTGTATAACTTATTTCTTATTACATCTTACCTATTATGTAGCTGCATGTGATAATTCATGTTTATATATTTAAATCATCTAATATTTTTATAAATCGCACATATTACAATTTAATATAGGTATGCACTCTCATATGGAATACATGGAACTGTACAAACCTCCCACGTATATAGATTATTTATTATTCATCTATTTTTATAATATATTTTTTGATTTTCCGAAAATAAATATTTTCATTGATAATATTTCGAAATTTTCGTGATTAACTTTGTGGATGTTCATTGTAAATAACTATGTATTCATAGTTATTAACACAACGTTGTTTACTTCATACAATGACGGTTTAATTAAATAAATTAATTAAAACGTTTTCGATGCTTACTGCATCATCTTCAGTAATATACTAACCTAAGACTAGAAGACATTTTATCTACTAAATAGGAGCGGGAGTTGTCGGGAGCGGGGGAGGGGCAGGCGGAAAGTGAAAGTGGTTGCTGGGAGGGGCTAGTATGGTAAGAAGGGGGATGTAATAAGTGGTGTTTGTATGTTTTAAGCTTTAGGAAGTTCTGAAAGGAGAACGTTCTAGAAGATTCCCGAAAGTTATGTCGGTGAGTTTAGAGTTTCCAGAAAGTTCTAAAAGGTTCGAGAATGTTCTAGAAAGTTATGGAAGTATAATTTTCTAGAAGTTAAAAATCTCTAAAAGGTTCCAAACTGAGTGGCGGATTGTGTCAGTGAGTCTAGGTGATTCCAGAAAGTTCTAGAAGGTTTGAGGATTCTCTGGAAAGTTATAAAAGGAGAATGTTCTAGAAGCTTTGAGAAAGATCTTTAAGGTTCCAAACTGAGTGGCGGAGTGTTTCGATGAGTCTAGAGGTTCCAGAAAGAATTTTAGTGTCGTCGATAATGAATGCACAAGCGAGACATCAACATTTAACCCCGAAGCAATACACCCCAACGTATTGCTGAAATACAGTGCAGCTACGGTACGCTAAAATATCTCTTGATATTATGGCAAGTCAAAGACGGTCCAGCAAAACAATTCAATCACAGGTGCCGAAACCAACAAAAAAGATACGTCAACGCAATTCTATATGAATAAAAAACTTATTATTATTATTATTATTATATTAATGTTTTTTGGTTTTGTATCAAAATCATCGCTACTCGCATAGTAATTGTAACTGTAATAAAAAAGTAACCCATAAAAAGCAAGTTTTTATTATACTCCCTTTCATTATAAAATATAACAACAATTCAAGACGAATTAAAACTTATAACATAATACTAAACTAACAGTAATTTAATATATCTTGAGCTTTGATAAGAAACTTCATGCTTTGAAGATTAAATTCTAAAAACATTTGTCAGTCAATTTAGATTTTCGAAATTCGTAGTGAAGTACCTATTATGTATACCGATGGATTAATTCAATTTTAGAAAATATTCCGCCACCTTATCTGGCCGCCGTTGCTAGTAATCAAACTTTTCTAATTCAATAATAATAATTCAATTTGAAAAAACCAATAATATTTCTAAAAATCCGAAATTATACTATAATTATTAATTTTTTTTATCGAATATTTGAAAGATCTTCTTGATCGTCGCCAAGAGTCTACTTGCCAAGTTTCAGCTTGATTGGATCACGGGAAAAGGGTTAAAAATCGATCCAAATTTTCGACGGCAAGCCGGCAAACAAGCAGAGGCCACGAGTTGAAAGAAAGGAAGTAATGATCAAATATTTATAAACTAGTTACCATTGTGTGTAGAGCAATTAACGCATGAATTACCTTTATTGCAGTCAGTTTTTTTTCACAGCTGGCACTTTCTGACCTGACACCTTGTTCGTTTATCTTTTCTCTCTCGTATGGAATCTCACGGAATGGTTGTTTTTCTACTGGACATATAATTTTCTCCCAATTTTAATAAAAATACTCTGCGTTTAATTTTTCTGTTGTTGATTATTTTATACAACATCCACGCATTTATACCCACTAAATATAACAAATTATAAAATGTATGAATTGGCCAATGTCTTGAAGCTGCCTTTACTGTATATTTACGAGTCATATGATCTACGACATCTACTCCATATTTCGAGCTGTTATAGAATAATATCGTTTTAGGTTTTTTCTTTGAACTAGGGTCTATTGTTATATTGGAGTGCATAGTGCTGAGCATTAGAACATTTTTATTAGATTTAGCCTGATAAATAGTCAATGATGTATCACCGATTTTTAGCACAAACGTAATGTGTAATTCTTCTTTTGCGGTCTTCACGGATACGGGTATTTCTCTGCGAGCTCTATTGATTGTGCCTACGATACTAGTATTTTTGGACTTCAAATATTCCGCTAACAAAAGTGAAGTGAAAAAGTTGTCACAAGTAACATTTCTGTCCTTAATGATGTACGGCTCCATCAATTTCTTTACAACCCAATCACCTAAACGCTCATTATTTGGTATATTATCATCTTTTTCAAGGTAAGGAAACCCATTTATTACATAATTTTCATCTTTGTCTATGTCAAAACAATGATGGGACAAAAAAGGGACAAGCGGCACTTCTAGGTATATCTTATATATTTTAATAAACTATTCTTGTTATAAAATTGAAAACATTTTGAATTATATAAATACACAAAATTACTAAAATTCAAAAAGTTTCACCGACCTAAATAAAAAAACAAAAAAGTTATAGACGATCAAACTTGCGGATGGATAAAAATGGGACTGCGGCGCTTCTAGTGTTAATACGCTGAAGACCTCCTACATTCTTAGGGTGAACAGCAAATCTGCGTTTGTCGGTAACCCACCTTTGAGATCTACCACATAAACAATGGCGACTTCGCTTGCATTAGAGGGAGCTTTATATCATCTTTGATCATCTTCTGTTGACCGTGTGAAGAGTAGTCTGACATCTCGCATCTGGCCTCTATGCGTTGCCAATCTAGATTCTTCTTTTTCAACCGCTTCCTTCAACCTTTTGTATTAGAGAACATACGGGTTTACATGACGGATGACATAATCGATGGTTTGCATATTTTATCGAATTAGATTTTTCTGTATGTCTTCTAATTGATTAGTTAATTTGGTTTTATATATAAGAAGGATGACTCATACGTATCATAACTGCGTCATAAATGTATAGCTGCGGATAGGCCGGTATCTCTCCATCAGTCTACAAACTTCTTAAAGTTGTACACTTCACCCGAAATTTTCAAACAATATGACACAACACCTGGTACATCAGAAATTTGTGCTCCAAAAGACGCCGAAGCATTTGCATAATTGTACTGGTGAATAAATTCTTTAAAATTTTTGGATTGTGTACAGTTTTCAAGCAATGAGTAGGTTGTTGGTCTTGTGGTTAGGACTCTCGTCTCGTGATCCAAAGTTCGCGGGTTCAAACCTCACTCTAGACCAGCAAGTTAGTCCTATTTTCATAGCACAAGCGTTTAGCTTAGTTTGAAAATGGTAATAATATTGAGGTAACACGTATTCCGATAAACACGTGCTCGCATCTCTATATTTAAAAAAAAATAATAATCTCCGCAAAAAA
>JADDOH010005379.1:0-61530 GCA_016648135.1 Agrypnia vestita
CCACAAAGTTGAGCAATTTTCTTCATTTTTAAAACATCGAAGGTTTTGTAATTTATTAATCAATTATATAATTTAGTTTGTGAAATTTTAACAAAATATTCCTATTTAAAATAAACGTAATCTGATGAATAAATTTTAAAATGAGATATTTTGTATCGCCTTAATGACTAATGCCGTTATCAAATTAAGTACTTGTCCATTGTCGATATCCATCCTTCAATTTCAGATTGATAAAAAGAAACATATGTGAGAGTAAAAATTCAAAAAATTTAAAATTGATTGTAAAACATAATATTTTTTGGGAACACATTTAGAAATTCTGAATATTCTATTCTTTAATATCATTGAAATATTTGGCAGATACTTCGTGATGCAACACCATAATTTAAAATATGTTTTACTTTAACTTTGTAGTGCACACAATATGAGTTATTAATTACTACTATAGTTTCGAGAGGAGCAGTCCCTCTTATCATCAGATATATATTATATAACAGTTATTATCTATACCTGATGATGAGAGGGACTGCTCCTCTCGAAACTATAGTAGTAATTAATATCTCATAGTGTGTGTGTATTACAAAGATAAAAATTATATTAAAATTCAATAAAATTATATTATTTATTCATTAAATCATATCTGAAGCTTATTCATATACAAACTGTTCATACCCGGCGTTGCACGGGTTAAAGATTAGGTTTAAAATAAATTTGTGAGGGTTAACAAGGGTTCGATTCAAACGATATAGATTTGGGTCGAAAATTTATCAGGGGAAAGGGAAAGGGTAAAAGAATAGTAGGAAATATCACCAATATTAACCGCCGAGTCCTAAAGAATAATTTAGCAAATTTTTAGTCCGATTGGTCGAACGATACAGATTTGCATTTAAAATATATCAGGGGGAGGGTAAAAGGTAAAAAGGGAGATAGGAAATGTCACTTTTATTACCCTCCGAGACCTTTAGTATAAGTTTTCAAATTTTGAGTCCGATCGGTGAAACGGTACAGATTTGCATCGAAAAAATATCTGGAGAGGGGAAAGGGTTAAAAGAATTGGGGGGAAATGTCACATATGTTACCCGCCGAGTCCTTAAGATTATGTTTCCAAATTTTGAGTCCGATCGGTCAAATGGTACAGATTTGCATCGAAAATATGTCAGGGGGAGGGGAAGGGGTAAAAGAATGGGGGGTAAATATCGCCTATGTTCCCCGCCGAATCCTAAAGAATAAGTTTCCAAATTTTGAGTCCGATCGGTCAAACGGTACAGATTTGCATCGAAAATATGTCAGGGGGAGGGGAAGGCGTAAGAGAATAGGGGGGAAATGTTGCCTTTATTCTAAACCATAAGTTTGCAAAATTTGAACAGACAGACAGAAATTGAGTTCTATAGGTATAGATTCGCCCATGTCAATGGAATAGAACCATTATATGCTCAAAATGCCAGTAGCTACTGTGGTTTTTAATATTGGGAAAAGCTTGTTGTGAAAAGACTAGCGGTACATAATGGCGTTCTAGTGCCAACCCTTATGTATGGAAGTGAAGCCTGGAATTGGCAAAAGAGGAATGAAAGTAGACTGAATGCGGTTGAAATGCGGTCACTAAGACGCTTGTGTGGAAAATCTTTGGGTCGATAGAGTGAAGAATGAACAAATTAGAAGTGAATGCAATGCTGGCTGTAGTGTGGTAGAAGAAGAATAAAGAAAGGAGTGCTGAGATGGTTTGGTCATGTGGAACGTATGAACGAGGAAAGGATGGTTAAGAAAATATATGAGGCGAATGTTGAAGGCAACAGGAATAGAGGGCGTCCGCGAAAGACCTGGCACGATCAGGTACTACAAGTATTTGAGGATGGCCCTGTTAAAAGCCGCAACAACCGTAGAACGTGTATGAGAAGATGTATGAATGTGGCCGAAGCAAAAGTGGTGTGCCAGGATAGAAGAGTGTGGCGTTCAATCCTCTCTACCTACCCCTGCAGGGAAACGGCGTGATGGTTAGTTAGTTAGTTAGTTAGTTGTTTCCAAAATTATCGCAACCTTTAGGACTGATAAGCCGATCACTGGAAGATTTATTTTCTATTGGATCCTTACTGACTAATCGTTCCTTAACGCTGTTTCATCGCAGGAGTATGCAGAGAGAATAGAGCCATACTTCTCTGTCCCGGCCCACAACTATTGACTCATCCACATTCAAACATCACCTCATGCACACTCTTCGGTAGCTTTCAACAGGTCCGTCTCCCAATATTTTTTCATCTTTCAATACAGGAACTGTACCCGACGACTAGTTGATTAGTGATATTCAGCAAAAAAATGAATTAAATTGTATCGACAATAAACCTACTTAAATATGGATTTCATAAATAAATTAAAAATATTTTTTTTTAATTTGGTTTCTATTGTCAGTCAGTTTTCTCGCATTTAGATACCTTCCCCTCCCCTGATACGAGCTCTGCTTAGCTGCAGTTTGTGCTGAGCTAAGATATATTTCCTCGAATTCTCGCTCACTAGACCACTAAGCCATAAGAGCTTCATGCACACGGATGGAAAAATAGTGTAATTTGTAGAAAAAATATAATTAAAAATAATACCATATAAACCATGTTGCTGTTATCTTTTTGTTGAATATATATCACCAAAGGTTCAAAAAATCAAATAATTTCACATTATTTACGGGTACCTATAATTTGGGCAAAATTATTCTATTTTCAATTTGTTGCGTTATGATTATCGCATATTAGTAATTTTTCTTCTTTATTCTTATATATAGGTACAAGTATGTACTACTTACTATGTAATATATCTATATCTATATAACTCAATGTCTGTTTGTCTGTCTGTCTCTTCTCTATACAAATCTATACGGTTTATCTGATTCGATTAATCGGTTTAACTTATTCTTTAGGACCCGGCGGGTAACAAAGGTTACATTTCCTCCCTCCCTTTTTACCTTTTCTCCTCCTCCTGATATATTTTCAATGCAAATCTATACCTTTCAAATCAAACCTTTGTTTCCCCCCCACAAATTTATTTTCAACGTAATTCTTAACCCGTGCAACGCCGGGTACGAACAATAGAAATACCACTGTAAAAACAGTCACTTTCTTTATTGTAAAAAAATGTATTTATCTATTAAATAAAAAAATAAAAGTATATCAAAATGGTGGACATGAAGTAGGTATTTAGATTTTAATCAAAATTAAATAATCTTAAAACAGTGAGGTTTAGAATAAAATCTTCTTTTTTTAAATTGTGTGATAGGTATTTATATTTTTTAAACGTAGAGGGCTCGATATTCAGGGGACAAGGCGCTGCCTTCTCATATCGGGGGTCCGGGGCTCGATTCGCTACAGTAATTGGGCCTCATTGTTGCGTAAAAATTATAAAATATATTTATTTATTTTATTTATTTATTTATTTTAAATTTATTTACACATATAAATGAAGGTAGTTGCTTCACTAGACAATGTCTGTTCTGAAGCAACTACCTGTACAGTTTTTTTTTTTTAAAGTTTGAACATTAGCAAGATATAATATATATAATACACATATATACACACATACATACAAATATACACTCATATACATCTACATATACATACACACACACATATATATATATATATAATATTAGAAATAAGATTTATATATTGTCTGTAAGAAATAAAACACAAACAAAAGACTATATATTAAAGAATTATACATTTAGACATTGTATATAGGGAGTAAAATCATTCAAACAGAAGCCAACAAAGCGGTTACCAAATGTAGGCAGACTACAAAATGAAAGCAATGTGTCATACATGACAGCTTTAATTTCATTGCAAAACAATTTTGTGACTATATTAATATGGACTGTATTGACTATATTAATATGGATTACACATTGGTCTCATTTTTTGTCCTACCCACACCAAAGAGCCACCTTGTTATTTTATGTTTGAATTATTTTAACACCTTAAGACCCTTTACGTCTAATGGCAGGTTATTGTATATTCTTGGAGCACAAAAAAGAAAAATCTCTGTCCAAACTTTGTGTTCATTCTCGGCACCGTGAAGTTTCCACTTATCTTGCTCCTTGTATCCCTGGCCTCTGAACGTGCCTGTGTGGATAGGATCTTAAAAAAATTAATTAATATGGATCTGGTGTACAGCTGCCGTATGTCCAGCACCTTAAAGGATTTAAATAGCTCTTCAGATTCATATCGAAGGGTCTTCTTATTTATCACCCGAACAACCCACTTCTGGGCCTTCACTACGGAATCCAATAAGGTACGTGCCGCCCCCTCCCAAGCGGAGATTGCGTAGCTGATTATGTTCTGACAAAGTGCATAATGCACCATTTTTAAAAGTGTTATATTCATAAAGCCGCGTAAAATTTTAAATACATAAATCAATCCTCTCACCTTGGCACTTATGTACTCAATATGAGAAACCCATCTAAAATTTTCATCAATTATCAGACCCAGATATTTTATCTCGCTTGATTTTTCAATGGTATCACAGTCACATATATGATTTGTTTCCAAGTCACATGTATGTATTTTGATATTTTTCGGGAAGAGTAGGCTATCTGATTTCCTTATCGAGAATACCACAAAGTGTGTTTTTTTTTAGTTGAGTGTTAATAAGTGATTATCTAGAATACCTTTTATTTCTGCAATAACTAGTTCGGCCCTTTTAAGTGTTTCTTCCCATGTGTCACCATTTATAATGATTGCAGTATCATCAGCATAACTAATCTTTGTTGCGTTCTCAGATGTTGTTTTTAAGAACTCGTTAATGTATATAATGAAAAGTATCGGACCTAGTGTGCTTCCTTGAGGCACACCATATTTGATAAACATTGGGTCACTACGTGTACCATTTATTTCCACAGTTTGTTTTCGGTTTTCAAGATAATTTCTGAACCAGTTTAGACGGGTGCCAGAGATACCAATTTTGTTGAGTTTGCATAAAAGCAATGAGTGTGATATAGTATCAAAGGCCTTCGATAAGTCTAAGAAGATGCCGAGTACTTTACGTCCCTTATCCATATTTGTGGCAGTGATTTCGACTAACTTGGAAATGGCATCTTCGGTTCCCGTCTTAGTTCTGAAACCGTATTGGTTTTCAGACAAGATGTTATTTTTATCGAGGTATTCCATTAGCCTCTTTTTTACTGCCTTTTCAAGTATTTTTGCGAAACAGCTAAGCAGAGAGATCGTCTGTAATTTATAATCTTTGTTTTATCTCCACTCTTGTATATAGGCTTAATAACGGCTTCTTTTAGATGTGCTGGTACTATTCCAGTTTCTAGGCTGAGGTTAAATATATGTAGCAGAGGTTTCAAGATGTAATCTTTTATTTCTTTTACTGTGAAACTTGATAAAATATCGTGTCCATTTGCGCAGTTTGTACGTAGAGATGAAATTAGAGATGACAACTCGCTTGAAGAAATTCGGTAAAAATTAAAACTTTGTGATGTGTGTTGAGGATTTGTGTTTTCAGATAGGTGAGTTTTGTTTAAGTTTTTGGATTGGAGTATGCTTTCTGCTAGTTTGGGGCCTAAGTTAGTATAGTGGCTAATAAATTCGTCAGCAATGAGCTTTGAATTATCTTTGACTGACTGTAATATGTCGTGTACTTCAATATTGGTTATGTCTGAATTGTTCTGTTTCTTTTTATTAGTTGAATCCTTGATAATTTGCCATATTTTTTTAGGATCCGTTTTTGCTTCCTTGATTTTAGTTTTGTAATAAGCATCTTTTGTGATCTTCACTAAATGGTTGCACTTGTTCCTGAACATTTTGTATGCATTTAAAAGATTTATGTCATTTGGATTTTTTTTAACTTTCATGTGCATTTTGTTTCGTTTATGTATACTTTGTATAAGTCCTTGAGTAATCCAATCTTTTAGATGATTGGATTTATGGCATGTATGATGCTGTATGTATTTAAATTCTGTATTTTTTGTTAAATGATTGTTTAGTGTTAGGATAAATGTATCCATAGCCTCATTGGTATTCCGTGTTGTCAGAGTAGAAGTCCACTGCTCACCTTTTAGATCTTCTTTTAGATTGTTGTAGTTTATTGTTTTCTTTGTATGACCAGTTGCTTTTAGGTTACATTTCATCTTTTTCTTATCCTCTTTGGTTTTTAGGTTGATTAGCGTGGGGTAATGATCAGTAATAGTAGAGAGGAGAATGTATGTCTCATAAGATTTATTAGATTTGATGAATATGTGATCTATGCAAGTTTTGGATGATATGGTGTCTCTGGTGACAGTGTTGATGCAGGAGACAAAGCCAAATGATGAGAGCATGGATGTATAGTCGTTTGCCTGTGGATGTATGTTGTTAATTATATTAATGTTGAGGTCACCGGCAATGATACAATATTAAGTCATATAAATAACAGGGGCGTGCAGTGAGAACAAGAAGCATGACTTTTTCCTAAGCATATATTTCAAAAAGAAACCAAAATAAGAGGTACATCTCGTAATATTCCTATCACAATAATAAACATATTAATCAGATTTAAATATTTTATAATATTCTGCCAGATAAATATTTCATTTACATTTTTTTTCAAATATACGTTTAATTAAAAGACACGCTTCTTTTTCTCACTGCACGCTCCCGAAAATAACAGTATGAATTAAGTTTATTTTCATTTAAATTTTTATTGAAATAGTACGCGCCACCGAAATCGCCAATATGCCACGCTTGTCATTGGTTCATTACCCCTGGACTACGTCATACAATGAAGAGAACTTTAATTGCAGTAAATTCTAAATATTGTCGGGTTATTCGAAAAATTCCCGATGGTAATTATTGGTTTTTCGGAGGGTTTCGGGATTACTTGCAGGATATTATAGCAATCAGTAGGTATATAACATAGAAAATAAAAAATAATAATACAATTTCTAAATAAAATAATGTATTCTTATAATGTTTTTAAATCTATGTTAACAATTAAAGAGTGCTTAGTTTATAGATTGAATTAAAGCAATAGTAATCCAATATTTTGAAATTTTTTGAAATATATTTGAAATTAAATCCCTATCGTAAGCCTTTTGCAGTTTGGGAATTTTAATGCCAACACTTATGTATGAAAGTAAAGTCTGTAGCTGGTAGAAGATGAAAGAAAGTAGACTGAATGCAGTGGAAATAAGACCACTCGGGCATAAAATGTGTTGATAAGTACATAAGACTTCCGAAGAAAAAGAAAAACACCTAACCAAATTGTATGATGTACAAAGGCTTAAAAATCTTCGATAGCCTGAAAAGGGAAATTTAAAACACGGTGAATATAAAGATGTTTAAACGGGAGTGAAAAAATTTTATTGTAAAAACTTTTAAATGACTTGATGGAATTCAATATGTTTGAGTGAAATCATGGATTAGCCCACACAAAATTATGTGTAAAACTAAATAATTATGATAAATAAGTACAAAAAAAGATTTTACATATAGGTACCACGAAGTTCTATTACACGATACATAACTGAGTGGTGTTTCGCTACAGCACCTAATTGCATTTTATAACATATACATAGGGGAGCGCATTCAAAGCATTGAAACATGAGTTGTAGGTAAACACATGCATTGAAAAAAAAGAAATCAAAATTATTACCACACAATATCTTTTCATTTAAGAACGACAATCTAATTAGTATATGTAAACCGTGCACATTACGCACATTTTTTAGTTATGTTGGTGTTTACGGGTATAAACACCAATACAAAGAAACACGGCTTACACATACTAATTCGATTGTCTTTTTTAAATGGAAATAGGTCTACTACAGATTATAATATATGAAAATGTTCTTTCGTGGTGTCGTTTTCTTTTTCAAAATATGTATTTACCAGGGACGTGCAGTGAAAACAAGAAGCATGACTTTTATTTAAACATATGTTTGTACAAAAATCGAAATCAAATATTTATATGGCAAAATATTATATGAAATATTAAAATCTGAATAATAGGTTGATTATTGCGATAGGAATATTAAGAGATATATCTCTCATTTGGGTTTCTTTTCAAAATATGTATAGGTACGCTTAGAAAAAGTCATGCTTCTTGTTCTCACTGCACGCCCCTGGTAAACTATCTATTACTCATGCTTCAATGTTCTGAATGCACGCCTCTACCATAAAGCACTATTTTATATTACAACTAAATCTAATCTATAATCCAAATCCCGGGCAACGCCGGGTAGGCATTTCTGATTTCAAATGTACCTAACACAAATGCTCCATACACCATTACCTCCAATTCAGAGAATCGACCAATATTTGGTAACAATTAGAGGGTATGTCGGGGTATAATTACATAGGTCATTAGGATAATCCGCAGCAAGTGTTGGGGCTGATGATTCCCGTGAATTGGCCTGACATCCACATGAACTTCAATTATAGCAGGTGTACTTTTGGTGAATTTTCCAAACCTCACAACGATACGCGTTCATATGGAATTAGGCTGCTCCAGGGCTAAACAACCGTTACGTTCTCGAATCAAATGAAAATAAATTGGTAGGTACCAAAAGTAGGCATCAAACATTTTTAGGATACAAAGATTTTTAATAAATAAAGCAATGATGGTTTTAACCCAAGACATTAATTTCCTTAAGTACCTGCTTGGATGTATACAAACAAAGGATATTATGCTATGTCTTTTTGTAACAACGGTTTATCTACAACATACCTATCGTTACTCTCAAGAAGGTAGCTATAAATCGTCAAAAATAACGTAGGTATACTTACTTAACATTTCGGCCGCGAGTTAAAGCTGTAAGCTTACATAAACAGCGCCATTTAGCGTCTTGGTAGCGTTAGCGACGGACATTCTTACCTGTAGAATTTTGTATTAGCGAAAACCTTAGAGGGACCCACTGCAGCATTTAAGAGAAGGATCCTCAGAACAGTCTACGGTCCTGTGAGAGATCATAAGGGTTTAGCGTCATGTGCTAGTCACATAATCAGAATGGACGACGAAAACCCTGTAAAACGCCTCGCACTCTCCACACCACAAGGACGCAGAAGACCAGGAAGACCCAAACTGCGATGGGTGGACTCTGTCAGCGCTGATACATCCATATTACGAATAACAAACACAAGCAACAGACAATAATGGAGGAGACTTTTGGATTCAGCCAAGAGCCACCCATGGCTGCCGCGCTTACGGTGATGATGGTAGTATGGAAATCAGTCCCCTAAACAGTCGTGGCCGCTGATAAGAAGTCGCCACAGCCAAAAAAGTTCTGATCTGCAGCATTCCTGACGACTTCTTGAAGTACCTAAAGGTACTGATACACATGCTTATTAGTGGCACGTGAGCATGCGCAGTATTGACCTTCTTTAGCCCTTGCTTATTAGTGGCATGTGTGTACGCGCATTGCTGGTAATGAGCATGCTAATGTCATTCGTCATGAGAAGGGGTATCATTTGAGTACGTGTGAACAGGCTTGCTTATGAGCATGCTAATGTCATTCGCGAATAGTATCGATAATCAATACGATCTTCTCAGTCCGCGACAGACGAAACAAATACGGCGCGTTGGGGAGATGACAAAACATTACTTTTCGTCACTTATTACAGGAATCACGAATTTCTGTGGAATACTCGGTCACCGCTATGTAAAAATAATATAGCAAGAAATAATGTTTATGAAACTTTATTACTCTACATGAATGATTCAAATCTTTCAATGAAAATTATAAAAACTAAAATCAAAAATGTGCGGATGGAAACTCGGGAACTATTTTGATTTACCTATTAGTTCACTTGAATTTTTTATTTCAGTTTTCAAAGTTTCAATTTTGAACTAGAGTTCCTCTCTATTCTATGATAAGAGCATGCCACTAATAAGCATGTGTGTTTGATTGTTAGCTTTGAGCATGCTCATTTATGAACATGCTTATAATAAGCATGCTAATAATGAGCAAGTGTGTAGGTACAGTTGTTATGGCATGCTAGTTTTGAGCATGCTAATAAGCATGCTCAAAATAAGCATGTGTATCTGTACCTTAAGGACCTAATTGCTCGCAGACTTCTCCAGATCCGCCCATTTAGTTAGCAGGCGCGTGCAGTGGCAACAAGAAGCATGTCTTTTATTTAACCGTATCTATATTTGGGAAAAAAATATCGAAATTAAATATGTATTTGGCAGAATATTATGAAATATTAAAATCTGAATAAAATGTTAATTATTGTGATTTAATATTCCGAGATATATCTCTTATTTCGGTTTCTTTTCAAAATATATGCTTAGGAAAAAGTCGTGCTTCTTGTTCCCACTGCACGCCCCTGCTAGTTAGTGATCTTCTGCGGGGACTTCAGCCTCTTCATTTTGTACGTATTATGACACGTCTCAAGTATCTTAGTAGCATTTATAGTAAACTTATAGGAAACATGATTTTGGAAGTTATAGATACATAAAATCTAGAATTCTGTATATTTTAAATAAGTACCTACCTACTCCTCATTCATGATGCATTCAAAACATTTGTTTTATATTCCTGCCTTTGCATTTATAGGTACCCTACATATGTACATATTTCAAATAAATTGAAAAAATAAAATGAAGAAACACCCCGGGCGGGTGCGCCATGTGCCCTGGCCACGCCCTCCTTCACGCCGATTGGCTCATTTATTGTTTCAGTAGGGGTAGAGGTGTCTTCTCTCGCAACGCACATGTCAGGTCTCAGTCTCTGTCTTTTCTTGGCTTTCTCGCGGAGTGGTCGTCCCTTGCGTTGGCTTCTGAGAACATTTACCAGTGACTATCGAAACATTGAAAACCGAACAGCGAGTAGTTTGAGGTTATAATAACCGGTTGAAGTTGTGTGATCAAGTGATATCGAGTTTAATCATGGTTCAACTATCGGTATGTTTTACTAAATGTGCATTTATTTATTTTTATATAGGTAGTCGAAGGAGCGTGCAGTGAGAACAAGAAGTGTAACTTATATTTAAACATATATAAAAAAAATCTAAATGGAATATTTATCTGGCAGAATATTATGAAATATTAAAATCTGAATAATATATTAATTATTCTAATAGAAATATTACGAGATGTATCTCTTATTTCGATTTCTTCTCGAAATATATGCTTTGGAGAAAGTCATGCTGCTTGTTCTCACTGCACGCCCCTGGATAGTTGTAATAAATATGTGAATAAAATATCTCTCATCATATATTAGGGTGTATCTACCAGAGCTAGCGGCAGAAACTTGACCGGTAGATTCTTGCCTATGTTATGAGTCTAAAATGTTCAAGGAACCCTGACCTAATACCAATAGTTATGGAGATATGTAATATAAAAGTTTGCATTTTTTCAATATTTCTGACTTATTTTCTGCAAAAAGTTGAACTATCATTACAGTAAATTATATCGATTATGCAAAATTCATTTTCTTCAATACAACTTAAATAAAATGATAAAAACCTTAGAAAAAAAAAACTTTTTCAATTTTTGCAAGGTTTTTATCATTTTATTCGACTTGTATTAAAGCGAATGAATTTTTAATAATCAACATAAGATACCGTAATGATAGTTCAACTTTTTGCAAAAAATATTGAAAAAAAAATGCAAACTTTGAGATTGCATATCTCCATAACTATTGATATTAGGTCACGATTGCTTGAACATTTTAGACTCATAAAATAGACAGGAATCTATCGGCCAAGTTTCTGCTGCTAGCTCTGGTGCACCTGTATACCATTTCTGGCAAGTGCGCACACGTACCTGTGCGCGCCAACTTGCATTGAAAAAATAATATTAAAACATTTTTGTTATCTTTTGATTAAACGTACCATAAATTAAATACCTACCGAAAATATGGAAAAAAAAATCATGGATGTGGTTAAGCCGATTTAATTAAATTTTCGCACGCGTCTTACTAATAATATTATTACCTACTAGGTATATAGGTATCTTCACCAGATGGGCGCGTCATGGAGAAAGAACCTTTGCGGGACAGCACATAACCATCTTCTGATTTGTGTCTTCTGGGGTATTATGCCGTGTTTTCATGACCTTTCTTGGCGAAGTTTCGGGATCTGAAACCACGGCAAAAAGGTCGTAAAAACACGGCATAATAAATACCCCAGAAGACGCTGAAAACCTAAGAACATTTTTAGGATATAACCATTTTGAAATTTTCAAAATAATGACATGTGTTACTAAAAAATATTATCCAATATACGGCGTAAATAATTATAATAAAATTAGTTTTTTTATGTTCGATATCTGCGTCATTTTTTTTATTTAAATATATTTTTGTACAACTCGAGGGTTATTTGTGCAAGTGTTGAGTTATGTTTGCTGTTGTAACTAATTTAATTGTAATTTTGGGACATCCAATTATTATAATTTCGTTGAGTGTCCATCCGTCCGTATGTAACTTCGTATTATGTGCGTAATTTCGTTCGTATTCACGGCTTAAAAAACGACCGGAGATGGGACTTGCCCCGGGCCAGCAAACCCGAACCGGTCTCTACTTAACGATGTTGCTACGGCCGTGTCTGTGTGACTCTCCAAAAATACAATAGGTACATATATGACGTGGCGCACAGTATATTTTCTAAAATATATTTTCCTTAGGTAGGTACACCGCCTTTATAAACATTTTTTCCGAGACCAGTGACTTCTCCGATATGGTGTAGTGGCTAGGATACCTAGCTCTCATCCAGGAGGCTCGGGTTTGATTCCCGGCACCGAAATATATATTTTTTATTTTATTTTGATATCTATTTTATTTGTAATATTGATTATTTAACAGTGTTGTCGCTGAGTGATACTGTCATCAAAGGACAATGTCGCGTTTAGTTTTACGCACAATCGCCGGCGTTTAAAATAGTACCATTAACTGCCGGCAGGGGAAATATTAAAAAAATGTTTAAATATTTTGATAAAAGTCATTATTACTATTTCATGAGTGTCAACTACAAATAAGTAAATACTTAGATATTCTTCAGGAACCGGCATGTAAGAGTACCATTATTTTTGACGGGTTACTAGATACTAGTTTAATTAATAATGGTACTTTAACCGATGACACACTAACCGTTGTTAGAGATTAGTAATAGATACATGATTCTGTCGATGATTGGTAATTGATCGCAGTTTGACGAGTAACCATTGGTACTACACAACAGTTATATCTCAGTTATCAATCCTCAGTAAACAATCAGATACAGTAACCCGCAAACATCTTTAACAATTTTCAGCGTAGTGGGTGAAAGTTTGCGCATGTACACTCCATACTACCCCACCCCTGAGACCCAAAACTTGTCTTATGCGCAGCTGAAGGCATTGTTCAAGATGTTTGCCGGCTATTATTCAAATCTCAAATAACTGTAACATGTGTAACCGGTTAAAATAACGTTTTGACTATCATTTATTGGTTTTGACTATATTTATATACATCTTATTGGCGTTAGGTGAAAATTGTTGAGTTATATTTCAGAATAAAATGACAATGTACATTGGTTGATGAAGTATATCTTGGTTCCAGATCGGTTCTCCGCGCTCCCGAGCCCGCCCAGCAGGAATACGCGCGCTGCTCATGGCGGCAGCAGTGCGGCTGAAGCTGAAAAGGAACCAAACTACAGACCTCGCTTACTGTAAGTTGCCTTTCTACTCATTCCCCCATTTCTTTCCCCCCAGAATAATTTTGTTACATAAATTTATCGTCCAAAGCTTTGTTTATTCTTTACATATCCTGACAAAGAGATTGAAATGATTACACAAGTTAGTTATTTGAGATTTATATTGAATTGAATCGCTGATTGGTAACTGAGATATAACTATATCTAGTACCGGTCGCCAACAAATAACTCACTCACACTTAACAAGGGCACAGGTGAACTGCGACTACCTTCTACCAAAATTCACCAAAACCTTTTCATAAATATTTCACCTCTTCCAAGCTCCAAAAATATTCAACATTCTAAACACAAAGCTAAAAACTTGTAGCCAGTCTCGCGTATTTTTCTTCAAAAGTGAAATTCTGGCTGCATGAAAAGGGAAAGAAGCATGCCCAAAATCTATTAAAAGCCAAGATATACGCAAAATTTGAAAAATACTAGTACACACTACGAACATTTACATTCATCTTTTTAAATACTTTTAATTATTTATTTTATTTTATTAAATGTCCAATTCAGATCATTTTTTTTCTTTCTCTATAACATAAAATTAAAACCATTATTAAATTGTAAACATTTCATTATTACTATTACTTATTTTTATAGGCAATAAGATTGATTCACAAAATAACTACTTTATATAAATAATAACGAATAAATAATCTCGAACATATACTACTGGAAGAGCACTGTCTGTTGTAAGTAAATTACTAGTGTAGAAGGCAGGGCGTCAAATTACCCTCAGCAACAATGAAAAAAGCTTATTTATTTTTGTAAACACTGTAAAAAATGTAGACATTGAATAAACTAGTGATTGCCAGTCGAATTGCGAAAAATTAGTTACCGATCATGGATACAAATCTCAAATAGCACTTAGTGTGTCACCGGTTTAAATACCATCACTATGTACGAGACTAAATCCACAAAAATGTAACAATAGTTGTAACCTTTGACCACTTCAAATTACCCCTACATGTCCAAAGAAATATCTCTTTCGGAATCCGGCAATTTAAATATGATTGAACATTCATGTTTCAGCATCAGAACATCTGGACAAAATTTTGAAACTGGAGTCTGTACTGCTGGAAAAAGATGTAGAGTTCCATGATGTCATCCGGTCCATCATGGCAGGGATGGAGGATAAGCACGGAGCAGCTCAGGAGAAGAGATCTGCGCTCTCGGATGAAGTCAGGATCCTCGAGGTTTGTATGATATTTGCCATCATAACCTTATGCAAAGAAGCTGTCCATTGCATCGGTAGATGTCAAGAGTATAATTAAATTAATAAAGGAGTGGATTTATGGTGTACCTATGTACCTTTTCCAATGCTCATTTTGAATGTCCCTTATCTGAAGCACAATTTTTTTCCATTATTTACTCATTTACTCTCAAAACATCTATGTAGAATGACTCTAGTTAGAAACATTCCATGAGTGACTTGGACATTTTCTTTATAATGTCATCCGTACACTTTTTCTCATATCTTATCTATTCATATGATATTGGCAATCATTATTATGCATTTAGATCAATTCTTATGCATCCTAGTCATAATTAATTCAGACAACTATCCTTAAACATCACAGTAATGTTGTTGAGAAGACTAACAAACAGTTTTTTTTAGGACTCCCTGGGTCAAATACCACAGAAGATATCCAGTGGTCGGGTAGTTGATACACAAAAGCCCCAGCCTGTATGCATGGTAAGTTATGGAAGAACTTGACACAGTCTGGAGGGAAGGGCCAAAAAGCCTTTACAATTTCCTCAAGCAACATTTAACCTACCTTATACCTACTAACTAGCGGCTAGTGGAACTGAGAAGTTCTTTAATCTTTTAAATTTACCATAAAATGCAATAGAATAACAAAAACACTACCTATCAAGGAAAGGTAAAAACTTGTGTTATGAAAACTGTAGCTATGTTGATAGTCTCCTAGAACAAGGCTTGATCTCCAATCAATTGATGAAGCAACAATGTCATTGTGAAGTACTTAATCTCACATTATTTATGATATAATGAGTAGATTTGATTTACTTGTTTCCAATTATAATTATTGTTCGTTCCAGCCCCGGGAAAAGAGACTGATCAATGTCTGCAAGACTCTTAAATCTCTTCCCGGATCCCGGCTGGAACCCACCGATAAATCACTGATTCTTTTATCGTTCGAAATAAGGAATAAAACACGAAATGAAATTATAAGTTAAGTGATCAAAGGGAAAATCCTTCAAAAATAGTAACAAAAAATAATAAATATTAAAAAACTGGCACAAGGCTACGTATTACTGATTGGAATAATGCTAATAAAATGCTCTCTGACCAACTGATTCGATAAATGACTAAAAATGCTGCCTCTTTTCTGAAAATCTTTCCTTGTATGTCACTTCTTGATATTTATTTTTTGCAAAACAAAATTCAAATTTCATGAGTGTTCCAAACATTTCTCCTTTCAAAATTTTATATATTTGAACTGTAAAAACACAATTTTATTTAAATGAGTAGGTACATACTAAATATAAAAACAGTACCAATTTTGAAGACATTTTCATTATACTGCATTGCCAAATTATTTCATAGATATTTTGGAGGAAACAATTATAATACGGACAAAAACAATCATATTTAGCAAAACTGAGTGTTTGTCGTGGTAACTAGTAAAGATGTTGTATATTACAGGAGGAAAAACTACCAGCTGAGATAGACTGCCTACGAGAGTACCTGAACCAATTGATGGCAAAACTGAATGAGGAGCGAAAATATATTCAGAGGCTAAGCCTGGCGAAGGCGGACCTGCCAGCAGCCCTCCAGCGAGCCCGAGCTACCCAGACTAAGGCCAATTCTCTCAGGGAAGAGCTGCAATGGAGGCTCAGTGATGAGAAGTAAGCATATTTCACGAATTTTATGTACAACACTCTTATATACAATGTTTCTTCAAGAATCTGGTTCTTCGTTCTCACTTAATTCTGTTCATTTGAAGTAAGTTATTCTTATCATTCATCTCCACATGGTCACACTCAATCATTAAGTTCACGACAGACTGAAGCTCGTAGGTCAGTAGGTTATGTAGGTACAGGATTTAATAAGCCATGAGACCTTCCTCCCTTCGCGTCACATATTCAAACCATCTGAGTCGACCTTCTTCTTTTATGTTTTAAAGCCACCTTTAAAAAAAACATGCATAAACAATTCTAATTTTGTCTATTTTTGTGACTCTTGACATCCTGTCTGTTTGTTTATTTTCATTATTAAAACCACAATTTTAGTGAAACAAACGTAATAGTGTTCACACAGCTGAGATTTTATTTTTAGCATGATTATATTTGACAGGTGTTAACAATGATATAATAAACTGTAGATACGTTACAAGCATGAAATCGTGGCAAGTCAAAAAGAAGGTAATTGAGTCCCGGGGAAAAAAGTACAGAGTATCATTCACTATTGTAAGAATGAGTATGTTATTTTAGTCACCGTGACTTCAAATTACCAGATTTTTCTGCATTTCCTACATTTTAATCAGGATAGTCTATAATACGTCAGTGGGTGTTAATAATGATTTCTATACCAGTTGATGAGAAGAATTACAGATGATTTGCACAAAATTAACCATTTTAACCCCCAAATAATTTTTGATTTGATGTTTGTTCTAACTTGAGGAATTATTTTTTTGCAGGACGTTGGTGGGAAATGACATGTTCTTCGAGAAGATTGAACATACATACCAGAAAGACTTTATTCCCGATTCTTCAAGAATTATTGGCAGTGATGAAATTCATTCCCATTCAGCCAGCGATCACTCCAGCAGAAACTGTTTCTACTGGTTTTCTACTGTTTTTCGACAGTTTCTGCTGGGCCTCTGCTGGTTTTCCTCAAATGTACCAATGGATTCCTCAGATAAATCAGATAATTCTGTTTTAAAAACCAAAAGAATCGATTTCCTCCTGGAAAGGGTTCCAGACTCACTGCGTATTAAAGGAGTAGTCGTAAAGAGTAATGCCATCAGTTGGTTTGCGGAATTCAAGAAATAGATCCAAGGATTGTGGAGTGAGAAAATTGAATAGCCCAGAAAAGGCAGCACTCACCGCAGTCTTACTTGGACAAGAGACCTGCTCACTGTAAACAGTTCCTTCGAATTCCACTGGACACCACTAACAGAAGAATTTCAAGTGAAAACAAAGTTGACTGTTGTAAAGTTTGCCAGATAAATATCCATCTTCTAATCTAGTTGATAAATTCTTTCAAATTGATAAATCACCGAATTTAAAAATCAGTATCTTTTGTCGATTATATTCCAATGAAAACATATTGGTAGTATGATTGTAGAAATGTGTAAGAAAGATAAAATATTAAGTTTGCTAACTTATTTCCAATACTTTAGTATGTATTAGATATTTATACTAGCCAGAAGCATCACTATATTGTCTATAGCAATGTTTACTTAATTAAGGATTAAAGAAGTCAGAAATATGAAAATAAACTGGTCACAATACTTATGTGTTTTTCTTCCAATATTGCTTCTTAAATATTATTTCCCAAACCGTTCCATTCCATCTGTTTTATTACCCAGTAAGTGCTTTGTAATTAATATAAAATCATCACAACAGTCCGATTATTAATGTTGCCAGTTGGCATATACCAATAATAAGTTGGTTGATTTTGGTACCACGAATGAAACTAATTAAAATTGCAGTTTAGAGAAGTACCTATATGGAATTAGGCTCATAAAGGTATCTAAATAAGAAGCCTGATTCTCTGTATTCATTTTATAACGCAAAGTGAATAAAATACATATGGTTTACAGTTTTTATGATATAAACTGTGATTGTAACTGTACTCAGTTATAATGATAAATTTTAAAGGTTAGGTAGGGTTTTGGTTTATGGTGAACCGGTGATTGCACAACAGTTTTATATACATAATCACAGTTATCAATCATCAATACAATCAAGCACCAGTTTATTACATTGCTAATTTAAAGATCACTGCATAATTTTGCGATGACTAGTGTGATGAACTTTTGTTTCAAATAACAAAATATTTCAAATAAAACATTTTTGCACACAGTATTTAACCCTAGGTCCCTACGTAAACTTGGACATCTATTAAAAATGCATTTTTTACTTTTTTGTACAAATACATAGAAAATACTCTTCTCCATAACACAAAATTTAAAATAGTGGCATAATTGCGAACAAATATGCTCATTTTGTATTTAAACCCTAACTTTGAATAGCTCTCCTGAAAAATGGGTTTCTGTGGGTGACGGTACCTATGTAAACCAAGATATTTTACACAGGGACCACCTACATGGTTAATCTCCATAGAACTGTATGGAATGGACAAGAAAAAATATATGTAAAGCTGAACGGAAATGCTGCAAATCTTGGGAACTATGATGGGCAACAATATCTCTACCCCCAGGAGTTAGATTACCGAAAGACTTAAGACAACATGCAGGAGAAGGATTTTTGCATACATTGGACATGACCGAAGAAACTGTGAGTCTAGAAAATTTGATAAACGTAGAAACAGTTGAGGGAAGACGATCTAGGTGACAAACCCCTATAAGATGGGTAGACCAAATAAAGAAGTTAACTGGGTCTTGCACTGCAATCAATGGACCTGGAGAAACTGTCACATTGCGCACCGAGTTTAAAACATATCAGGATATCAAATAGAGTTCCATACTTTTAAATATACCCCTCCCTGCAGAAGTTTCTTAATTAGTAAAGGTACCTAATTCTGACTGTAAAAAGGTTTTTGATTTTCGAAAGAAAATTATGCTTGCTCTAGCAAGCTTAAGACTTCAAGCCGGTCTGCTTAGGCTAGATTAAGACCTTCTGGAGAATGGGAAATGTTCACAAATTAAGTCACCTGTAAATCTTATTTGAGAAAGACGTAAACCATTATACACATACTTTAAGAATCCCAAATTAAATACAGTTTCTCGAGTTTTATTGTGAATAGTTTTAGAGTTGTTATTACGGGCTTGGCCTTTTTAATCTTGAATTGTGGAGACGTGTTATGAAAAAATTTGTGGTTCAAGGGTGGTTGAAAGATCTCACGGAAGATAGGCAATCAGATGGATTGAAATGGATTCTTTGGATGGGAACCCCATACCCATCCAAAGAATCCATTTCATTAAATATGTCCTTCGTTGCAAAGCCCACTCCTGGACTGCACAAAAAATAAAACAGTCGGCAACAGTTCTGCATTTCTGTCACAGTTTCATGATCAAGCCAGCCCCCGCTGAATAAGAAAAAGTACAATGATAGCGCATTTTCTTATATATTTACAGTTTTTTTAATTTTTGCTTACATTTTATGTTCTGACAAATATTTGGGTAAAAAAAACCTTATACTTTTAATACTTAAATAATGCTTTGATTCAAAGTTGTCCGTTCTCCACCATTTCTCTTAATTTGAATTTTTGTATTTTTCCACTGGGCGTTACGGGAAATTCGTCTACTATTTTCAGATGCCTGGGTACTTTGAAATGGGCGATTGTGCCTTGACAGAACTTTTTCATTTTATTGTATTCAAAAACGGCTCCTTCTCTTAACCTCACACTAGCACAAATTTCTTCACCCAACCTGTCATCCTTAATTCCAAACACCTGTAAGAAAAATATATGGTATTTGTACGATTATTATATATGTATATCTCTCATTAATGATCATTACTAGCTAACCCAAAAGAAATAGTAGAAGGTTATTATTACAGTTGGCTAATTGCAAAATCATCCTCCAGGCTTCTGTCTTAATCTGTGGTCCTCTCACCAAAGAATTTATAGCCTCACTGCATTACATATTTCAAACACTTTGCATCTATCTCATCCATCTAGCATCCATGGAATTCCTAGAGACCGAGTTCTCATTGGTTTCGTTATCGTTCTTACATAGTGCTTTAAAGTTAACTTCAATTGTTGAGAAATTTGGTTGAGACATACCCAGCGTTTGTATGGATGATATTCGATAATTATACGCAAGTGTTTGCCTACACGGGTGACAAAATACTCTCTACAAAATGTGTTCATAAAAAATAAAGGTCTGCAAGAAATATTTTGCAGATATTTCAAAGTTTAGTAATAAATCAGCAGAGGACCGAATATGGCTGTATCCCACAAATGTCCATACTCTCACAAGGAAGCCAAAATTTCAAAACGGTACAAAGTTTTACGTACATTCCTAATAATAAATAACATTAATATGTATTTACAGAAGAGATCGAAAAACAGTAAACGGATAGTAGGCAAATTATTATTTTTAATCAAATCTTGATTGTTGGCCAAAACCTCTAAGTTTTAGTAAGCTTTAGTATTTAAATATGCCTCTTAGAAATGGGAGCTGGCTAAGAATAATGAGCGTGGAAAATTTTGAGGCATATTTTTAATAAGCCAGTATTAGAAAAACATTTTTGGCATGGAGGCTACATCAATGAACTCTATAGATTTCATAATGAGAAAGGCTTCTTAAGTTTCATCGAAGCAGGAAGCTTTTGGGAGTTTGGCGAAGATGTGAGAATAGTGATCACCAAAGTCATTTTTAGACCACATGACCTTATTTGACGTAAAGTTACTTTAAAAATGAGGGAACTCATAACCTTGTCCATGAATATGGTAAATATCATCAAAACAGTACATTTCATATGAGAGGTCATCATTCCCACAGCAGCCGTTCAGGATAATTCTATTTTCATATGTACAAAATATAATTTGAAAATGTTATTGAGTTAAGATAATTTCATCTGTAATGCTCCATTTAAACGCAACGATGACAACATTTAGCAACATTTTCAGTGAAAATTGAGAGCTAATTAAACTAATTTAAAATGCAACTTACATGTGTTTCTATAACATCCGGATGTGTGTTGAGGAAATCTTCAATTTCTTTTGGAAAAATATTTTCTCCTCCTCTTATAATGATGTCTTTTATTCGTCCAGATATTCTTCCATATCCGTCTTCTTGTAAAATAAATTGATCACTAAAATAGAAAAATACAATTTAATTTTTTGGTCTGCTTCATATGTGTGTATGTTGTATGTCAAATATGTACAATTATTAATACATTTAATATAATTAGAGGATGCATTACTGCATGTTTATCTAAAATATTCTTTATCGATACATACTGGAAATATCTATGTTGGATGCATTCTGACATTTATTGCTTTGGGTAGTTTGATAAATAGGTGTGAAGTCTGTTTAGTATGTAATAACCTGACACATTATTTTATTGAGAATAACATTTCAAAAGTTTTCAATATTCCTTCATCATATTGTTGGTTATTGGCTACTGGCTAAATGTGGTGGATTCAAGAGCCGGGAGTTCGATATTGAATTCCACAATCATGAAGATGAATGAATCTTGTTGGAGGGTTCTTTTCCCGAAAAAGTAAGAGAGGCGACTTAAAATGGGTTAACTCACCCAGTTCTCAGCCAGTTATCATCACTAAGAATATCTTCTGTTTTACGTGGATCACCATAGTATTCCTGCATATTGGCATAACTCCGAACCCATAATTCACCCGGTGAACCCATGGGAACAATTTTGCCATCTGCATCCACTATCTGTTACAAAAATAACAAAAAATGATGTTCTGAAAAAGTGAAATCCTAGGAAAGTATAAGTATTTCAGGTTACAGGGCATATGCCTCTGTCTTGCTCTGCCCAAATTTGCCATTCTAAATGTTTTATAAACTAAAATGCATTATTATCTTGCAAAATATTATAGTGAATCTTTTCTAGTTTCAGCACAATACATGGGAGCGTCTCGAGAGAAGGAAGGTGTGAAACCGAGATTTACACTGAAGGAGAATTAAAATCTCCTTCTATATCCTTCAAAGTTTTGAATGTCAAAATTAACTAAAATTTAGACGAATAGCTTCTTGATATTGCTGGAAGGAAGGAGAAAGCAGAAATATACATGGACCAAGAGCGAGAGGGGTCATGACGGATATTAAAAAACAACCAGAATCTCACACTGAACAGGGCTAGGATTGTGGAGCGATAGTAGCATGTTTTGCTTTGGAACAGGACGTGGTCCGAGTAAAGCAAAAACAAAATATGAAATCCACATTTCAAATGCTTCCAACCGATTCGTAACACTAATTTTTCATGTTTCACAACCATATAAGAGAACTGACGATATGTAACATTTTATTATTCTCTGTCGAAACTCTAGGCTTAGGTTGTCATACTGAAAATAAGTGAAACATCGCTTATCTCCGTAACTGTCGACATTTCACCCAGTGTAAAGATTTTTCTATTTGAAATTGAATGAAGAATACTCCCCCAATGTTTTTGCTACTAGCTACGAGAAACCTTGTGTATATAATAATGCCAAAGGACTACACTAGTTAGTGTAATTTTCATTATACAAATTAATTCAATATAACAAGTAACTTACTTTAACTTCAGAGTATCCCATGATTTTCCCCACTGTATCGGCTGCTTTCAAAATTCCATCTTCTTGTACCGATTGAAAAATAACGCATGTTTCCGTCATTCCAAATACTGACTACAACAAGAGAATTATTAGAAGTTATTACGGCAAATGTAATAGTGATAAAATATCTTGCTATCTACATATACGATTGCGCAAGGATACCTATAGAAAAATCCACTTGCCTGAAAAACATGATCTTTCAAGGGATTTTGATTAAAAGCAGATGATAGTAACAATATTCAACTTTGAACAAATAGTGTACATGTATTTGTTAAGTGAATTCATATTTAAGCCACTAGTGATTTTAATATGTTATGCATAGAACTTTGAGGAGTATTTAAATGTTATTAATATTTTAAGCTTTAACTTTGTGGTTAGATATTATTATAATGTTAGTTAACTTAGTAAAAACCACTACCTATATTTCTGGCAGTGGTTTTTACTAAGTTAAGGGGTTACGTGTAGTCAGGATTTTTAAAAAATTGTTTTTTTTTTTTGTATTTTCTTAAAGCAAAATGTTTCAAAAATATTATGTGAAAATATCAAATCGATCGGGTTATTAGTTTTAAAGATATCCAACGATAACTGAAGGGCCCTCTGCTGCCGCCCGTAGTGACACGCAGACGGTACTAGAGCCGTCCGGGCTGACAAACGGGGCGACTGCTACGGAATGCGGTTTTTACCTGATTAATTCTAAGAATAATATACGAAATTTGTTTTATACTTCTACTTTTAGACATAAGACCCATTAGGCTAACTGAGATTTGATTTAGTGTTAGTATTTCAGTGGCAGTGAAACCCAGCAGTCGATAGGTAGTTGTGTGTGTATTATAATCATTTTCGAAAATTTATAATGAGACGTGTGTGTGGTATGCATGAAGGTATGCAAGGAATATTAATGATTGTCAATGCATAGGATTAAATTATGGGCCTAATGCACACCGGTATGCTGAAAAACTCGATATAGAGCGCATAAAGATTGCTGACCAACGTGCTGACCAACGCGTCGAGAAGGCAAAATGAGACGTAGATAAAAAAAAATCAACATCTTGGAGGCTTACACATCGGCAGAAGATGTATTATATGTACCAGAAATAGACGACTCTACGTAAGTAATTTTTTAAACTGTATTTGTATTACATAATTATTTATGCATTAAACTTTAAACGCGTTTTACTCAAAATAACGTTTTCAAAAATGGTGTCCACGATATTTTAAAAACTACTTGACGGATTTAAATGAAATTTAAACATCATATTTTAGGCATTAAAAACTTGTGCTTAATCGAAGGATTTTTTTTTTTGACTTAAACTTTTTTTTTTATAAATAATAAATGAGTGATTTTTTCCCTCAAAATTCATAATTAAGCTTTCAAAGACCGCCATTTTGCTAAATTTGAAAAAAAAATAAAAAAGCTTCAATTCAGCACAAGATTAACTATTGAACTACTAATTTATTTTTGTTTCATTAAATTTAGATAAACCACTAAGAAGCACTGATGGACACTGCGAGGCACTATTTGCAAAACAGGGGTCAAGAATCGAGATTCTATTTTGGTCCAGTATTAATAATTTTATTTGAAATTTTTGGTATAGTACTTAAAATATACTGTAAAACGTTGGTATTATGTATTGAATCAAAAAATTTTGAAAATGTCTATTTTTTGCGCCTCTGACCACACGTAACCCCTTAACTAACATTCTGTATTTAAATGTTTGTACATGGCATATACATTTAAAACAATTTACATCATTTCTTATCTAACATTTCATTCCTAATGCTTTCAAAACTTGAGAGCCGAAAGATTCCAGTAGCCATTGGGATTGAAGGGAAGAGAGAGAAAAAGAAGAACCTACCAATCTTAAGATGGACCCACCAGGCTACAAAAATAATTGAATTCAAGTATTCTAAATGCCCAGGATTGAAAGAAGTAAGGTGAAGCAGTCTACTCGATAAACAATATCAAGACCAAGATCAGTAGTAGTAAAAACTCACCAACTACAGAGATAATTTCAAATAACTTCACCTTAATGGAAGTAACTCCAAGATAATCTCTTATTTGCTCTGCCAGTTGACCGGAGCAAGGAGCCCCACCAGTGACAGCCAACTCTACTCCTCGAATGGGTGCTCCAGGATTACCAATAAGTCCTCCCTTACTCCGTTGGTAGTTCACGAGGTCCACGTACATGGTGGGGGTACCAGTCAACACAGTGCATCTATAATAAATAATTTTCACAAATGTAATATTGGCATACGCAAAACAGATGCATACAGATAGCACAGCGAAATGTTGATTGCCTTTGATCGATATCCTCATGTAAATCTGGAACTATGATTCGTTCTGTATTAATCAGGTAGGTTCAGCAGTATACTTAAATATTTTTTCTGTACTTCATATTAGATAACCTCAAAAATATTAATTGTCAGAAATAAATATTAAGATGATAGATATAAATGACAAAACTGCCCCAGTGATGCATATGTGTGGATGAAATTATTTGCTTGTCATACGTGCAATGCATCAGAAAAAAGGAATTAAAAAATTTAAAACAATATTTTTATATCCATGTTCTGAGAACACAATTAAGTACTGGATTTTGTGCACGGAGGGATAATTATCAATTAAGATAAATTATCGAAGAACTCTCAACTTGGGGTTGAGCCTTTGTATGATTTCCCTCCACCTTTCTCTGCAGCCCGCAGTTCAAATAGGCAATTTAATAAGATAAGATAAGTGCTAGCTAGCCAACTATGGTCGATATATCTAGTATATTTGGTATGAAGTCCACCAAAAAGCATGTTCAACTTAATATAATGTAACAATTCAGTTTCATTATATGTATAAAGATTTATAATAATGGATGTGTAATACAAAAAATTAACTAAGGATCTATGGATGTGTGATACAAAAAATTAACCCAATATTGTTATTACCATGATAAATAAATTAGAGTTCATACTTTTCTTGAGCGACGGCATCTACAGTTTGTTGAATATTGTAGCTTGATGATGGTATGATCATAGTGGATCCATGCTGCAAGGCGGCCATTGCTGTGAGGAGACCAAATGCGTGGAAAAGTGGTATCTGAAGTATGAATAATAAATTGAAATGCTTAAATTCATTATGTCATTTATAACCTTTTTAATAGTCAATGCACTATGGAACAACATATGAGAACAAAAACATATTAAATGAAAAAATTTAATACCTAACCAAGAAAATCTACTACATATATTAAAAACTCGTAGCCCTGTGGGCATGACACTGGCTTCTGTCACCGAGGGTTCCGGATTCTATTCCCGGTGAGGTAACAATCATTCTATGTCATTTATTCAAGCTTGGTTACTTGAGTGATGTAACGACTTCAATAATTGGGTCTTTTGGCCTGTTGAAGCAAGTGAAAAAAAGTAAAAAAAACAAGTGTTTTAAATCTTTTCCAAGCTGTGAGTGTTGTCAGACTATTTAGACTAGACTATCAATCGCCATTTGTCTAACCTTCACTGAACCATTACCCGATAATGAAATAAGTCCAGCCAAAAATTAATTATTAGTCACCTTCGTAGACCACCCCCCATAGTTGAAACATTGGTGGACAATGACTTTTCCGTATTTCATTGCCATATTGATGGAATCATGTATGTAATATGTATTTTATATCAATTGATAAAATCAAATGTGTAACATATTAATCAATTGTTATTTTCCTTAATATAAATTCCAAAACAATTACATTCTGTCTCTTAATCTTAATTTTCTTGAAAGGTGTCCTGGCTCCGATTGAACTCCACTTGAAACTTATAAAATATGCATTGAGGAAAATTTAATGCCCATCCCTGGCTATACATCAATTATAATTCCACAAACATAATTTCGTGTATTTAAATATGCATTACATTTATTTTAGATAGGAATGGAGAATATCTGTATGCATACCTCCTGTATCCATAGGAACACGCAATGCAAGTTTAACTAGTCATTTATACAATATGCTTAAGTTTCTAAGTTAAGACACAATGAGAAATCTCGGTGATTTAGTTCACATTAATCTCAGTACCATGTACTCTTTGAGATTTATATACAGAGATAAACTTGAGATCAGCTTGAGATTGGTAGAATCAATAAAATTCAAAACATGAGGTTCAATTTAACAGTGAAAATATGACCTAAAGTAAAAAAAATAAATACAACTATTTATTATAGGTAGTTAGACAAGTAAAAGGCATTAAATTATGAGCATTTATTCTATTTCGACGGCTGTTGGGGAAATTTAAATTGCATTACATATTTGATGAACGGAACATAGTTATATGTGGACTGACATACAACAAATGTGAAGTGAGGTGCAAGATGAAAATTCTTTCATGGTATGTACACAGGGACTATGAAAGTCAAGGGTTGTGTCAAATCTCATAGGAGCAAATTTATATCTCAGAGATTGTTTTGTATCGAATATGCCATAAAAATCTCTTCCGTAGACATGGGTCATAAATAAATCTTGAAGAGTAACCTGGAGGCATATTCTGTGCTCTTTTTCAGCCAACTCATATCGGTAGCCAAGTTCCCAGCTGTTATTCACGTAGGTGAAGTGCGACAGTAGAGCTGCCTTGGGTTTACCTGCAATCAAGTCATTTACATCAATTAATCCAGCAAATAAAATGTATGAAATCAAATAATGAATTAAATGTATATGTAATCCAGCAATTAAAATATTAGGGTCACAGTGACCTGCTGCATAATTCACATTGTTTATAACATATTACTCAAAATTATTCCTAAGTGTTGAATGCAAAGTAATGCTTGGCTCATAGTTAACAATCACCTGACTTAAGCTTTATCACATTTATTGTTAGAGGCATGGTACTGAAGAATGTTAAATAATCAAACCAGCGAGCTCGAGCAAAAAAGTAGATTGGCATTTGCTTTGGCATAGAAAAGTAGAAAGTTTACCTAGGATAAGAAATACCTTAACGTTTCCGGATACACTTTAATCAGATGTACATATTCTGGTAGTAGTGTATGGAGTGTAGAAATGGAATCTAACATAGCAGATTATACCAAAACTAGCTGTCAAACAACGAGCTATGGAATGAGTAGGTATTGTTAAGTATATCACTTAGATATCTCACTTAGAGATAGAAAAACCAATGAATGGATAAATCGGAATAAAAAGGATGTTCATATTATCCAGATGATTTTCCGGCTAAAGTGAGACTGTTGGTCATGAAGTAAAGATGAGAGACCTGGTGGATCATGAAGTGACCTTCATGGCTGGGCTATATAGGCAGAGGTCAGTCGCATATGCAATGGACTGATGACCTGAAGAGAAATGCTGGCCTTGCATGTATGGAAACAGCATCAAACAGGGACCAGTAACTAACACAATTTAAGGAAGGCTTACTAACAATATTAACCTCATGCCCAGATACTAATTAATAAATAAACAGTATTGTGCAACATTTGAAATGCCTTTGATTTCAGGCTCTCATATTGATTTATATTTAAACACTTACCTGTGGTTCCAGAGGTAAATAGTATTGCAAATCCAGAATCTGAATGAACTAAATTTTGATTAGCTGACACCATTTGAACTGACGACTGACTTCCTCTGGATAGTAATTCTCGGTACGGAAGAACACCTCTAAAATAAAACAAACATGATACATAAAAATGAGGAAAAGAAAACTGAAAATAAACATATAGGTATTTAACAACCTAAACAAAAATCATTTTAAAATATGTATATTTCTATGGGAGACTAGGTACGTTAATATTTTTCTTACAGCCAATTATATCTCATCACAATTTTAAAACAGTTTAAAGTACAAAAAATAATTTATGTAGGTATATTATATCATTAAATGAAAAAAAAATGTTATCTTTTCCTAGAAATAAAATCTAATTTGATAATCTAATATAAATCAAAATTTCAAATGTGTATTTATTGGCCCAGATTACTTTGAAGAAAGTGACTCCACATGATTAGATAATTTTCGCTGACACAAGCCTAAAAAATTCAAATTATTAACATATCATACAATGATGAATTTATATGTAATATTTTAATTTACACATACTACTGTATGCATGCACGTAAAAAATGAGAAAGCTCAAGCTGGGAGAGAAATCGCCTCACATAAAATATTTAATAAAAAGGATTAAAATAGAGAATCGAAGACCTGCTTGTTTAGTCTAGTGTTAATATATTCCTCCTATTGATCAAATGAAATGGAAGGTAGTTAAAATTCGTACCAGAGACCAATAAGTTTATTATCTTAATTAATCTACTTATCTTCCCATCACCAAGCATGGTTTGAAAATAATAATCCACTATGAATATATTTTTATTTAAATAAATACATATTAAAATTAAACCAATTGATAAACCAAGTAAAATAACTTATATGTAATATTCATTGTTTTTAGATAATACTCGTATTTATACTGAAATAAGTAATGTAAGACATCTAAGAATATTATATATTGAATTGGCGTTAACTTTGTGGAATGACATTATAATTATATATAAATATATCACTTGTCTAAGACCACTAATGAGTTTAGGAATACACGACTAGTTTCGACAACTACAGTTGTTGTCATCAACGGGTGATTATATAAACTCTTTTTATATATCACCCGTTGATGACAACAACTGTAGTTGTCGAAACTAGTCGTGTATTCTTAAACTCATAAGTGGTCGTAGACAAGTGATATATTTATATATAATTTATTTATTTATTTCAAAAAATCCTTGTTTACAAATAAAGGTACTTAATACTAATTAAACAATAAAATATAAGATAAATTACACTTTTTTTTTTTGTTAAATTTGTGGATTATGCCACCTAAGAATCATTTTACATTAGTACTTTACTTAGGTGAAGGTCATACAAAATGTGCTCAATTTCCACTAGAAATTATAATTATATATGCTCATTGTAGATGTTATTATGTACATCCATTTTTTTTAAATGAATATGAAAATTGATATTATCTTGTAATTTTGAATGTTTTCTGGTCATATCTTACTGAAATATCCATTTTAATACAAAAGCATTTCTTCTAACCACATTATAATAGTGCCAGAGGAAACTTTGATATTTTACAATTATGTTTTGAAAATTACTTATTGACGTCAATAAAGAATCCTTAACAATTTTCTGTATCTGGCTCAAATAGTATCCGTAAGATCCATAACTTAAGAGTAGCTTTATCCCGCAAGGCCTCGATGGAAACCTGGTATTGCACCTAGTAATCCAAAGTGAGAAATTAATTATTCCATTGAGAGCATTTGGGATAAATGCCAAATTGATGAGACTGTGGATTATTTTATTTGATAGCAAATGTAGAATAGAAGTATTGTAAGTATGCAATATTATCACAAAAAAGGTACTAGTTATATTTATTTGTACTTATATAAAGCTTTTGGTTTGTGTCTTCTGGGGTATTATGCCGTGTTATTACGACCTTTCTGGCCGACGTTTCGGATCCCTTTGCAGGGTCCATCACTAACACATTAGCTCTGATGTGTAAGTGATGATCAGGGCTGATGTTTTGGTGGTGGATTATGCCACCCAGCAATGGGATCCGAAACGTTGCCCAGAAAGGTCGTAATAACACGGCACAATACCCCAGAAGACACAAACCAGAAGATTCTGAGTGGCCGTGAAAAACGAAGAACATTCTATATAAAAAATAAATAAAAACTTGTATATAAAAAAGGTATTTGTATACACATAAGTTATGTATTACTACAATCTATGTTATTTTGGACATAAATAATTATATTTTAATAAAGAGTAATCTAAATAAATAATTGTATTGATAGATAATACCAAAATTTTTATTGGAACAGATATTTACTCCAGTTTCTCATCGTCCATCATGATTATCGACTTGACGCTGGGTATTCGCGAACTGATAAATTCCTCAGAACTGCAGGATCCTATCTCTGGAGCTATGGACCTCAGCATCTTGTAGTACTGCTGATTCTTGAACACTGATGGAATCACAAGAGTTTTAATGCCGACTTTGTTTAAGCAGAATTCTAGCTCTTTCGCTTGATAAGCTGGATTGATTGGAACCTAGGAAAATAAGACTATTTAAAAATATATAAAGATAAAATATGTTAAATATGTTAAATCGTAAGAAAATACTGCTTATTTAACTGTAACTGGTTGCGGATATTTTATACGAACTGTATGTTTTTCCGAGAAACGGTTCTCGAAGATATCACTCCGGACGACGTTGAATAAGCATTCAACGAAACGTCGAGAATCGTTTCTCGGAAAAACATAATCGTATAAAATATCTGCAACCAGTTACAGTTAAATATGTCAAACAACCATAATAACAACCTTAACTCTTTAAGAAAATACTGCATTACTAGGTTTTAACCTATTGCACCTAGCTGGCGAAAATCCCTCACCCTACCAAATTATATTACAACTCTGTTGGCGACTAAATGTTGCTGCAAATAATATATGTATTTTTTTCTCAATAAAAGCTCCTAGCAGGTAGGTACTTATTATCCCTGGTATAAACCCCTTAAATTAGTTGTCAAAGAAATTTACTAGAATATTTCTTACATTATCTTACGATGTACATATATTATAGAATAATATTATGGAGTTCGTAGTGACAAATGAAGGTTAAAAAGTAATGTCATCAAGATTCCATAATGTAAGCAGTCTTGTAATCCAATGTTAGCAGTTTCATTTGCATGTTGATTCAAACAGAAGTGTCAGATAATTAAAATTTTATCAGTTATTTACTTTTTCCACATATTTTCTAAAATTACTGTGGTATGAATGCTGTGTATCTACATACCTACATTATATTATTCATAATATTAGCGGCCAACTCACTGAGCTGTAACAAGGCAAATATCACAGAGGCAAATATTTTTTTACATTGTTATTGAAGAATCATATTTTGACATGACTGCAACACAATTAATTTAACACAGTTTTTATTATCAGAATTTTGGTACAAAAGAGTCAATTTTCACCAAAATGTCTGTTTATCTCGATGTTCCAAGTTGTCCACACATGAAACTTTACAGTAAAACCCCGGTAATTCGTAATTCGAAATAATTTTTACTCTTGCGCATTTTGTAATGATTACATTTTAAGTCACATAATTCATGTTTGATGTGTACCTAACCTAATAAAAATGATCTAACAAATTTTCGTTTAAATTTTTTTTATAAGTATAGTATAATTTTGGATTTTTCGAATTTTAATGTTTTTTTTAAAATTGGAATCAATACAAATGAGTAATGACCCCGACGCGTGAAGTAGGCACGAAACTTGATTCAACGAGAAAGGTATTATAATAAAAACGTGGTTTTTATTGGTTAGTTTTTTTCAAATTCCTCTTCATTTCGATTCATTTTTCTTATAACTGTATTTATGTTGATAAAATGATTAAGTTTCTTTTAAGAGTTATAACTGACTTATCTTATTATTTCACGTATCTATGGACAATTATATTTGTAATAACTGTATTATATGTTGGTCCGAGTCGGAAAGAAAGCGGAATCTTAAGTTAAAATCGAGTAAAAATTAAAGAAACTTTCCATAAATTCAAAGACAACTGTAACAATATCGGGTATTATAGTATGTTTTTCATAAAATAAACAGCTTTTTCATGAGTTTTACGAATTTTTGAGAATTTCACAGACGCGCCACGATTTTTTTGGTAGGTACCTACCTACTAAGAATTTTGAATTTTTACAAATATAAATTTTTTTGGGTCTTCTGAATTTCGAATTAACGAGATTCTACTGTAAACAAAATGTTAATTTATTATATGGATAATATTTATTTACCGCTGTAAAGCCAGCTCGCGTGGAAGCCATCAAGGTGGTTATCCATCTCATGGAGTTGGGGCAGCATATTCCCAACTTCTCCCCTCGTTGCATCCCCAGTTCCAGAAGTCCTGCTGCTAATTTGTCTGCCTTAAAATATGGAAATATACATTTTGGAAACCCGACAGGAAAACATTCACAGGTTGTATCTGATATCTTTTTTATTTTACATCACTATATACCTTCTTACTTAAAATCTGTTGGAGATTAATATAATTACACATTGTATTAAAATTGAAATCAATGCGATAAATGCGTCATGCTAGCAATGTTAGATAATTAATCAAAATAATTAAAGGTCGTATTCTGAAAAATAATACTTAATAGACGAGAATAAAAAAAAATGTATGAGATAATATACGCATATATATAATACTCCTATATTGCTAGGAGGGTCTGGAAATAGGAGAAATCACTACAGTACAGAAATACACGTTTTTCTCACCCATACCGGTGTCACTTCGAGTCTTATGCGCATGTCCGAGAATTAGCGCCAATTTATATCCAATCAGCGCCACCACATGAGGTAAATGACAGTCACGACGCTTGCGCACAACAGGTCAAGTGACAGCAATGAGATAAAAGTAGCATTTTCTGCCCCGCTTGGTCCGTGACACCTACATTTATGGGCATTAGCAATATAGGAGTATTACATATATGGGTGTGCGTCGGTGTTTGTTCTTACAGTTATCTGGTTTCACGACGGTTATCCGTCAAACGTCAAAATATTAATAGAAGTCCAACGCGACAATGACAATTTTGCCATGATTTTTACATCAGGACTCTGTGGGAGAAGGAATTAATAAGTGCATATGAGATAATATTTTTTCCGTAAGCTTTAAAAACAGCATTAGTACTTGTTTCACGTAATTTTAGTCGAAACATGAGAATTGTGAGGTCACGTTTGCGATAGGTATTAGGTAGGTACTTCGGCAATCCGTTTGAAGCTCTGTCAGACCAGACCGCCTGGATAAGAAAACACCGGAGAAATCAATCCCTTTTGTAAAGGTATTGCAGACATCGGACACCGCAAATAAATGTATTTACTCTGAGAGAGATATGTGAAAATATACAAATCTCCTTACTTAGTATGACGAACGCCGAACCCCGACGTATACCTACGCCTAGTTTATTTCTTATTTTTATTGTCGTCTGAAGTGTTGGGATAACAATATTAAGATCCCAATATTGCTATTTATTGTAATTAGCTATATCCGTATTGTAGTACCTAATTAATTTATTCTGTACAGATAAAAATAAAATTGAATGAAAAATAAGATTGATTAAAACACATTAATGTTTAATGTATGTTTACTAAGGATGCTAACATTGGAAAAGACATCAAAAAGATGTTGACTAGTGAATGTTGATCTCTGAATTCAATTATGTCACCGAACAAAACTAACGGTACAAAAACGGAGTTCTTATGTAGGTGTATGGCTGAGGGATTCATCTGCAGTTTCTGTGTCAGTTTCATGATTCAGTAGTATGTTGAACAATGAACAGATTATGCAATGGGCAGATTAGCAAATGGCAGTGGGCAGAACAATGGGCAGATTAGCAAATTATGATTCACGCAAGTTTAGTATTAGGATGCCGCTTTCGAAAGCGCCCCCGAATCACTGAGAAAGGAGAAGTAAAATCTGGAGCAACAGATAACCCAAATATTTGAACAAAACAAAACACTAAAACAACATGTGTATCAGATCCCAATGAGTAACAAATTGAATGTTAAAATATCAGATATGTTTCTCTTTTCAACATTATATTGCTCCTGGTTAGTCCAAGAAGCGGTGTCGTCGTAAAATAACATTATTGGGACAACATTCGCTAGATATCACTTTAACAGTCGGGTCTCCTTAACCCTAAAGGGCTACTGTTAGTCGTTTCGACTAACACGGCAAATATTTTTTGCTCTCTCTTTCGAACTAAACATGTAAATACCGTGTTGATTTATCGTGTCAACCCAGTCACCGACAGGACATTGGAAAAGTCGGCAGTGTCACGCTGGTAAGTACCGTCGTTTTCGAAATACGATGTTCTTGTTAGCCCAATCAACTAATACAAAAACCAACGCGTAGGAAAAATATAAAAGCCTTATTGGGTTACAAGCTTTAGACTCTAGGTCCATCATTATCGATAGTTTAATGTGAAGTGTGTTTCTAGATCTGTTTTGCTGTCTGTAGTTTACATTGTGTTGTGATATGTGACTCAAAGTATCCAGTGTGACAGGTTTCTCCGTAATAAATTAATAAGACTGTCAATAGTGGCTCTCCCCTTACTTCTTGTAGGAGCTGGCTGAATGTTATGGACAGCCCTTCGCTGGGGGATACCAGGTAGGGCTTGTCCGGCCACATGTTGGCAGCTCGCTCCAAGCAGCGCCCGATGGTGTCGTACTGCAGAGGCCGGTGACCGGGCATGTGGATGTAACTCGGTCGCCATTCTCCGCAACACTGTCTGGTGGTGTTAATCCTTAAGAAGAAGGAAAAACGTCGATAAGTTTTGTATTATGGCCAAAATCAATGCAGAAGAAGTTGGAAAAGAGGTAATTGATGATTCCGATTCCACAGCCCTGGCCGAGTATGAGAAGATAAAGATTCTTAGGTACCCCTATGCAGAACTGTACCCCGGCATATGACTATAGACGTACCACTATAACTTGGCGTGCGAGGGAGGGCGTCCCTGTCGCGTAACATAAGTTGTCAGCGTGTATATTTATTACACAATACATAATGTACAGAATGTCCGGTGTCGTATTAAATACAGAAATTTGGTCGGGCAGCACTAAAGAAACCATGCAGTAATGGCGGCCGTTCTATCTGTCAAACTGTCAGACGGTAATATCGGTCCATTATTCGCTTTTCCAGCTTCGCAAAACTTTAATACTTCATTGGCAATTGTTCTTGCACCATCCCGGACTGTTTAGGATGTTTTGGACATGATAATTCAGTGTATATTGGTAATCAAGATGTCACAGCTCCCGACCAAATACAAAATTGAACTAAATGACAGGGCGAGGGGTTACCGCCGGGTGCGGGCGGGGCGGGTTTTAGTTCCAAATTCGCCGCACGCCAAGTAACGTTGGGAAAGCAATACCATTATTCCATGGAAACGTTACTTGGCCATGGCTGTATGTGGCTTTAATCAGTAAACTATATTTCAGCATCTATTTAATTTCACATTTTCTAACTAAATTAGTTCTTCAAAAATAGCAAAATAATTTTGTGATGACATTGTTAATATAATTAATAAAATAAACTTTGTTTTCACCACTTTTTTATATTGAAAATATCAACTGATCGATGCCTTATATAAGAACTGTGTGTGAAGAGTGTTATATTCTGTCATTCTTTCTCTTAGTATAATTTTATATTACAGCCCTGAGTAAGTGTTGCCAAGTGATTTTTTATTCAGAAACTATGATTAATAAATTGTGAGATTGAAATCAAACCGAGAAATTCAGATAAAATAAAAATCAATGATAACATTTTTCGGTATCTCCCCTTTGCAAAACATTCTTTCACATGTTTATAATAGTTTGATTAATATCATTTATCTGTAGTACATCTGATTTCTCGATTATATAAGAAAATAATTTCACAACACATATTTTTATTATAATATACTAGCTGTAACCCGTCAATAATTACGTGACTTTTACATGTCGGTTCCTAAAGAATAAGTATTTTTTTATTGTTTATTTTAATTAAGTTACTAATAATTGCCACACTAAAACCTGTTCTGCGGCAGTTGTTCTCATTTGATAGTTATGTAATAGAAACAAATAACAATAGTAAAGAAATATAAACGTAAAAAAGAAAGCAGAAAGAATTATATATACAATCATAAGAATACACAAATCTAAAAGAAAAGAAAATATACATATAAAATAAAAATAAAAATTTAAGTATATAAAAAAATAAATACAAAAGAAAAGATTTAAAAAAATAAAAAATTTAAGTAGATACAAAAATAAATACTATATTAGAGTATACTTGAAATTATATACAGCAGATTTTGCCTATTTAGAGGTCAAGGGCGGATCACTCCCTCAGCATACCTTCTACCTGATATTTTTATAAAATTAGTGATACGGTGTTTAAAAGGTTTGTGTATTGCAATTTCTTTAGTTTCATTTGGTAACTTGTTAAAAACAAGCGAACAGTGAAATTAAATTGTCTTTGTCCAAAAGACGTTTTCATTTTAGGTACCTCGAAATTAATTGCATTTGCACAGCCTTGTAACCCGTGTCTGTTTTGTACGCTTTTTTATTTATTAAAAAGTTTTTATACTCTAAAGAAGTTACAGACATTACACGAAGTTACGACGGACGACTGTACGGACAGACAACGAAGTTATTATATTTAGGATATTTCATGGAAGTGATGCACGCGAATTTTAAGTGATAATTTTGTTTTTATCTTTATAATATTTTCACTGTGAAGTGCGTCTTTTAGGAACTCGGCTGGGTGAAGCTAATGAAAATAATATTGTTTATACATATGAAAATAATATAGGTACATACCTACGGGTGACCATTCTAAACGCGGACTTTTGGGGAAAGTGGATAAACATCACCTTGAGATACTTGAAATCTTCAAATATCGATTTAAAATCGAAAAAATTCTGTACAATCATTCAAACCTTGCAAAAAACATGTACACACTTAAATACTTTTATTTGACTTGTATCAAAGCGAGTGAATTTTTAATATTCAATATAAGTTACTGGAGAGATAGTCCAACGTCTTACAGAAAATAAGTTAGAAATATGTATTTTAAAAAAGCAAACATTGATGTTTTAACTTATGACATTACATAGCTTAACTTCTTATTTGTTGACATTTCACCCAAAGTGTAATTAATATTTTCTATTCAAAATTAAATGAAGAAGACTCCCCGAAGTTTTTGCTACTAGCTACGAGACATCTTGTATAAACATTCGATTGTTTTTTGCAATAATATTTAAATGTAAACGGTTACCTTTAATTCATAAAAATAGTATTTTAATCGGTTAAATAATTTTCTCACAATTTATTATATAAAAGTGACTCAATTTAAAAATAATAATACTTTGCGTGGCTTTTTGAACCCTTTTTAAGAAGTTAACTATTCCATTATTTTAAAAAGAAAACAAAAAAATCAAAAACACATTCTAAAATCCTACTTTCAGCTATTTAATTAAGGCATCTCGTATTTAAGACAATTGTCAAATTTATTGTTTCAGAAGTAAGTTTATAGAAATCCATAATCACACATAATGGTAAGAAAGACATATAATGTAAGTGTTCATGGCGCCAGAAAGAGAGGGTAACCGCGGGAGACGTGGCATGACCAGATTAACCAGATACTGGAAGATGGTCCCGTTAGAAGTCTCAGCAACCGGCGAGCTTGCATGCGAAGATGTTGAATGTGAATGAGGCGAGAGTTGCACATAAGGACAGAAGAGTGTGGCGCTCCATCCTCTCTGCCTAGCCCCACGAGGAAACAGTGTGATGGTAAGTAAGTAAGTAAGCTATGTAGCATAGTTGTGTAGTATTTTGTTTTATACCTTTATTATTTTGTTCTCACTATATTGTCAGCTGCTCATCTCGGCACAGGTTCTTCCTAGTGAGATGAGCGGCTCCATTTCCTATGTCATGTATCAAGATAAAGATAAATAAATAAAAATAAATAAGTAAGTGCCAATCTAAAATGCCCTTGTATTAGATTGGTAATGCCCTTAAATTAAAATATTAAAAAAGTAGAACTTAAAAAAACAAGTGTTTTTATTTCCAAATGTGTGACAGTACTCATGTGTTTGCCGAATGAAATATATTTTTAGCAATCATAATACATTAACAAACATATTGCGAATGGGTTGCCAGGTGAAATTAAGTCAGCCTACCTTTAGTTAAAATTAATGTGATATATTTTTTTTTCAATTTTTCACTTATCTGTTAACCAAACAAAATCAATATTGATTGAGAGTAAGAAGCATAAGAAACAAGAAAATGTTGGGTTATCTGTCTTTTTCTGGTCCATACTACAGGTTGCCAGGTAAAAATAGGTTAGTTAATACTAGATATTTACACTCATCTGTTTTCTTAATGAAATTTATATTAAAATATAGGTCATTTTAATACGAACACGATGGTATTAGTTTGCCTAAGTAAAACCGGTCAAGACTTGCGGTTGCCGCAATTTAAAACAGCGCTCGACGGAGAAGTACAAAACAAAAAATATTACATTTTGTTTTATAAAAACATCTTAAAAATTTATACTTATGAGAGTTTTTGCACTGCTCAAAATAATGCATATAATATGTAAATTTGAAAAGGAGTAATGTAAAAAAAATATTTTAAATATTTAAATTTAAAATATCTTGATTCTTACTATCTCTGATTTATCTATTTCATGTTCCTCCATGAGTCAATCGTTTTATCGTTTTAAAAAGTATTATGTATATAACGATCTTAAAAATCGATCGAAAATTAAAAGAATTGAAATCGTTCCCGCGATCAATAAATTAGATTAATTCGATCTTGATTCATTTTCAACATCCTACGCACTCAATCACCTCATATCCATCCGTACTGCATAGCAACATAAAACAAACGAGGTCTGCTGTCACTACATCACGCGAAATTGTGCAGCTATCGCGTCAACCATTGTTATTTTATTTTCATTGGTGTTTTTAAATAGGTATCGTTTTTATAAATTATCAATTTTCTGTCATTTTTACACGTTATATTTTCTTTACATTAATACAATTTCGGAAAAAACTTGATTCCTAATATTTTTATCTTTAAGTTGCACGTCTACTTTGTGCTCAGATTTTGAGAGAATAATAATAAAACTCAAAAATATACTCTTCATTAAAAATAGTATGGTTTTATCAAAAGAATTAAGATAATCGAGTTACACTAAACAACTGCAAATGAAATATAAAAATAAAATAAAAAACACTTTGTATGACACCGCTATTAATTGAATAATCAACATATTTCGGGGCCAATGGACCATTCATCAGGATACAACATATATGTACTTTAAATTAAAATTGGAAGCATAAACATTAGCAAACACAAAAAATATATCGAAGTTGAATAACTAATTAAAAACCAACACGAAAACAAACTTCAAAGGAAACTACTAGCAAAAAAAGTTTGGTTACACACTTTTCTATTTATTTAATTTTCTATTAACATATTTTCTCATTTATCTCATTGTAATCCTTAGTTTGTATATAAAAATCAAAATTTTATCAATGTTATTCAAAAGAATGGTGTGTTTCCAAAGGTGATCTTCATTGCATTTTTTAAATATGTTATCCTTATTCTTGTTATTTATAATACAAATCTTTAATTTGTTATTAGTATAGAAAGCTGATTATATAAAATTTGGAATGTTTTTAATGCTTTTCAATATCGGCTATTGTTGGGTAACCAAAACATTAAAAAAAGTGATACCTTTTATTTAACATATTATCTATTAATTTAATATTGTTATGATTATTATCAATAAAAAAATGTTACCACAAAATTATTTTGCTGTTATAGAAGAAAGTCTTACCTTCTCGTAGGGAAAATCCACAAGGGTTGTTCGAATTTCTGTGTGATGTTGCGTATTTTCCATCGGCGCGCGTTTCTCACTAACATTTTAAACAGTGTTCACTGTCAACCTCCAGATAAATCTTCAGTTTGAACGATGCGAGATCACGAATTGACGCCGGCTGATGCGGTCGACCGCAGCATCAACCATGATGAAATGACGGGCGGTCTTCATCATGAGCGCTGCCCTGGCCTGACGTGCTTCCAAACGTCTTCTGCGATAAGATAGTGTAAATAGTAGGCTCTCATGCCGCCACTGTTTGCACGCGTCGCGGCGGTGCTGAAGCCGACACACAAGTGTCACGGTGATAACTAAAGCCTCGTACAAACAAATACAGATTTTGCTGTACGGTGACCAGATTTCATTAACAGAGATTAAAAAGGACAAACTACCACATCGTTTGGACGCAATGGTCTTCTATACTTTGTAAAAAAATTATAAGTAAAATATGGACGTTCTTCAGGGGTTGCACCACCCTAGGAGAGTAAAATTTAGCTAGCGCGTGTAGTGAGTACATTGGAGCACCACTTTTGCGCAGACATATTTTTTGGAAAAAGCGTCGAAATAAAATATTTATGGGATAGAATATTATTCTGTATTTAAAATAAAATGAATAATCTGATAATAATTATGGTAAGAATAGGTATTATAACTATATATTTATTTTAATTCGACTTTTTTTTCAAAATATAGGTATACCTACTAACGTACCTAAAAGTCATACTGCAATAATAGTTTTTTTTCTGCTTACTAATTAAGTCTCTTTTTCTCTTGTTTAAATTTTTTTATTCTTTCTTGTTGTATTATTCTTAACATGCCTAAGTTTTTCTGCTAATAATTAAGTCTCTTTTTCTTTTGTTTAAATTTTTGTTCTTTCTTGTTTTATTATTCTTAACATGCCTAAATTTATTTCATAACATATTTATCATTATTAACATATTTCTAAAAATGGAGACCTGTAATTGGCAATCTATATTATATTAACGTTTTCTATGCTTCTTTGTTGTGCTGTTGGTCTTCCATGAATATTAAATAAATAAATAATCTCACTGTACGCATAAAAATCGGATAATTTTCTTAAAGAGATTTTTAATCTTTTTTTGGCACTAATTATATCTACATAAGATATATAAGATATATATTCAACAATTATTTCAATGTAAAATTTAAAAAAAACAAACAAAATGGCCGCGTCATGTCTATTTCCGTGGAGCTCCTCCTTTGCGACTGCAGCTTTTCCCGGTACCTACACAAGATGAAAGAAAAGAAGACGAAATATCTACAATATGGCGTATCTCATTTGAAAAAAAGTTTTTGGAATAATTGAGCAAAACGAAAATAAAAATTAAAAATTCTTTAAACGATTGTTTTTAACGAATGGTTTATCGAATTGAGAAAGTAAATATACCACTCTGATATTTTCAAAAAATCTTTTTTTTTACCTCTTAAGCTTGAAGTTTTAAGAATAATTTGTGTTGTCACTCATTCAGAAATATAAAATCTCCGTTGATATAAGGACATTTGCATGAAAATTTTCGACTCTTAATAAATTTAGGCAGGAATCTACCTTTAAATTACTGTGGACTTATTCTGTTACATCCTGTGTATAGTCGGCAACAGCATAACCTAAGTTTATGCCCTTCTACACGCCACTGGTGGGTATATACCTACCTGCATAAGACGTACAGATGTGTGCGAGTCTAATGACCTTTTATATAAATAAGATCTATTGCACTGAGTACATCTGCAGTCATATATTTATTACATGTATCAGCCGCACATATTGATAATTAATTAATTGATAAGTTTGTTTATTTTCAGCTGTTAAACATAATATATTGTAGAACTGCAAAATTATCAGACTTTGCATGAAACGTTTCAATGTATTGTTACAGGATGGTACAAGCACCGCACTCTACGCCTTTTAAAAGTGGATTGGAAACTTCTACAAATGTCTCGAATAACCCAATAGATTCTTGAATCATCGCGACGCGACAAACCTATAAAAAGAAATCAACCGAATACTGCGCAATAGTTATTATTTGACGTTTGACAAGTGCAACATAACCAGCGATGAAAACCAGCGAAACTGTAGCGAGAAGCAGCATACCAGCTTTTTTTCAGTAGTGCTATGCATATGGCGCATAACAGTAGAAAGATACCTATCTCTCTAGATTAAACAATATAACAAAAATACACAAAAGGCAACAAAATAACAACAAAATATATTTTTATAAAAAGCAATTAAACCAAAAATATAGACAGAAAATTGATTACATAAAACACAATGTATTGTGAAATAATAAACCTTTGAGCCACCAAATATATTACATTGTAAAACATTAGCAGACATTACTATCAAAACTATCACTCTCTCAGAATCGGCTGCATGTTTCTCTTGAAAGTAGTCATGCTGTGATGGAATATATTTATCTATAAACTCATTGTACTCATTGCCCAGTCTATCTAGTCTCGGCAGTGGTGAGTGTATGTGTGAGTGCATGCACTCAATGCTCAATGCATGCACTCATGCTTGTCTCTGACAAGATTAACACGCGTGTGATCAAAATTGGTGAAAGTTTAACAATACTATGGTTGTGGTGTATAGTGTTGTGAATATTTTAGTGTAGTGTGGGTTCTGACGAAGAGACGGGTACGTCTCGAAACCGGTAGACCTTAAACCTGGTAATGGTTTTTACTAAGTTAACTAACATTCTGTTATAATGTCTAACCGCAAAATTAATGCTTTAAATATTAATAATATCATAAGTATATTGTCGTAAGACAAATGAAATACTAAAACAATTTAAAGTTTTTATTAATTTACCAAAAAGTCACCGATACCTACAAATTTAATTTGAACACTATTCTTAAATTACAGTAACCTAATGTCTCTAGAATATTTCACACACTTATTATTACGCTGTTTCTTAATTCGCACTAATTAACGCTGTTTCTATCGCTTCGATCCCTTTCTAGAATACCCTGTTCAATTTTCTCGCTTGTCAGTAGGTACTCGCTCGATATCTATCACTCGATTAATCACCGTTGGTTACACCGTTTTGCGGTTTTATCGCTATTAATGTCGCATTCGTCAAATTTCAAAACAATAAACTCGCTCCGCCGTACGCCCGCCAAGCCATTTATAGGTGACACCGCTTTCTAGATGTTCCGACGACTTTCTTCGAAACATCTAGAAAGTCGGTCGCTCGACATTTCCAGTATTCACAATAGTGTTCAAGACGATTCCAGAGTGTTCCATAATGTTGTTGCCTTCGAGGAATTTCGAGAGGTTTTGATAGTGCGTAAATACTTTTGGCTCACCATCTCGTTAGAATATTGTAATATTTGATTTTGCCTCTTTCACATTACTGATGGGTCCACTCTGTACTAACCACTACAATGTAGTACTACATTACATTGAAGCGTACACTTCATACCTTTTGAAGTGTAGTTCACACCACAAACTACACACACTTCAAAGTTATTAATAGTACATACTTCAAATATACTTCATTTTAAAGTGAACACTACAAATTACACACGCTTCAAAGTTATTGAAAGTATGAGTTCATACTTCAAATAGTACATTTTTATGTGTATTTTTGGAAAGTTTTGGAAATCGAAACAACCCCCTCCCCCACAGTTTGAAAAATTTTGGGACTGAATGAAGAAATTTTGTAGTAGTATGTTTTTTGATATATTTTTCTTGGTGACCTTTTTTTTAGGTCGCCAAATGTTATTATAATGTCGATATAACTATGCATACATTGTTCCAGCGACCTTTTTTTTAGTCACCAAACTTTTTATTTTGGGAAAAAATAACACTACAATTACTTCACTACATTAGTACTACAATTTTGTACTACTGCAATCGTTCACTTTATTAATACTAATACTACAATTACTTCATTTAATTACTGCTACAATTACTTCACTTCATTAGTACTACAATTAGTTCATTTCATGTAGTTTTTACTACAAATGTAGTGTACACTTTGCAGTCTTGTGTGTGCTATAGTCTTCATTTTGAAATGTAGTTTTTCTCTTCGCTATTTCACATTCATGTATCTGAAGAGATATATGCAAGCTGGTCCATATCAGAAGCTTACATGACCGTCACCCAGCATCTAAATAAGCCAGGTAAATTTAATTTGGCGGTGAAATTTTAACTGTAGTTTGTTTTAGAACATTCGCGAAAAAACGTTTCACGACCTTATCGTTTTAAATTACACAAATACCATTAAAAATGTGGAAAAAACTTATCAGCAGAACAGTAGAAACCTAATTAATTTTTTATTTATTTATGTTACATATTATTTAAGCTACATCTATTTACATTTCATGCAGCATGTTTTCAAAATGAAATATGTTCACTCTTTGTATTGTTCTGGCTGCAATATGAGACCAAGTTGCACATACAACAAATGATAATACCTACTACATTGTCATATATAAGTTTTTGAGTTAAGAATGCCATATTTTTGTACATTATTACTTCTACTACATACCAAAAAATAATCTTTAACTATGAACTTTAATAAGTAATGTAGGTAATGTATCTGGATGAACGTCTGTAGGAATGAATGAGAGAGACCAACAGTATGAGGGAGTGAACGGTAATTTTTTTATCGTAACATTTTTTCCGATTTTTTTTAATAAAATAAATAAATACTTATTTCTTAGAAACCGACATGCTAGTACTTAGTAAATAAATTTGGTTATAGGTATGTTTTGAAATTGCTAAAGCTAAGCTAATTTTTATAAAGCTTCAGATTGATACTTTTTGTGATAGGTAACTAAATTTAAATCGAAAAAATAAATGTTTGATGAGTAGGTACCTACATTTTAATACTCAACGACTCATATGGGTGAAATGAACGTACCTACTGAACGCAATGGAAATGCTGTTGAAATGGAACGTACAAACCATAAGTGAATGTATTGCTGGTTGTGGTGTAGTAGATAGAATACAGAAAGAATCGCTGAGATGGTTTGGTCATGTGGAACGTGTTATACGAGCGAGGAGAGAATGCAAGAATAATTAATAAATACAAAAAAAAATCCTTTTTTGTATGATTTTGACTGTAACACCTAGTTTGATTGGAGGATGACCCTGTAAAAAGCTTCAACAACCGATGAATAATGTGTTCGAGATAAAAGTGATACGCCAGAAAAGAGTGCGGCGTTCTATCCTCATTCTGTCGTTCTACCCTTGCGCAATGAATGTTGATAATGGCGCGATGGTTAGTGGTTATTCGTCCGACAATAAATGGTTTATCATTTCATACCAGGTCCTTCGCGGACGCCCTAAATCGTAAACATACCAGTATTAGGTATGCTCTATATCAGTGTTTTTCAACCATTTTGAATACGCGACCCTTTCACAAGTGAATATATTCTGGCGAACCCCCAGGTCCAAAACAAAACTATATTCGTGATTTAAAAAACGTTAATAAATCAATTTACTATCTGGAACTGGATTCTAAGGCTGCCAGTGGGTTAAGATTGGTAAATAAATCCTTTTTTGGATATGTCAGTACAACTGTCGATTTGTTGTCTATGAACATGAAAGAAAATCTTATATATATAAGCATGTTTAAAATGGAATTCAATTTGTAGACGATTGAAATTTTCTGGATGAAGAGAAACGGTGAGAAGAATATCCAGAGTATATCTAGGGAAGTGAAGCTTTAAAATTGTTATTGTCATTCGCCAATTTCTACTATGTGAACTAACGTTCTCTTCAATGCTTAATATAAAAACTAAGAAGAGAAATAGGCTTCAATTAGAAAATGATTTTATTGTTAACGTCGCAAAAATACAACTTTTATTCTCACTAAATATTTTGTACTTTTATTGCAGTATGTGAACTACAAACCCTTGCTTTTTAATTTTACCTGGTTGAAAAAAACTGCTCTATATAATCGATATTGTGCTTGACGCATTTCTTAACATTTCGAAAAAAATCCTACCAAAATGAAGTATGTCATGTACTCTTCATTTTGTTGTACTTCATTCATAAGGTATAACGTGTAATGTGTAGATAAATGTGTATAGTGTGTATGAACAAATAAGTGAGTGGGGTTTTTCATGTATTTTTAAATCAACACATTTCTTGGAATTTCCAGGGGAAAACTAATTCCCACTTTCTGATCCAAGAATCATCATCTGAATCAGTCGCGTGTGGTTGTGCATTTGACCCGATTGTGGACGAGTTATCGCCAATAACACTAATAAATTATATTATTTACGATCCCAAGAAATGTAAAAGCGAGCAATTCATTATTGATATTAATAATTGAACAGCAATCCGAACCCAGCATTGCCCGGGATTCAGATTTCGTTATCATTTAAGATGTAGGCGTTTAGTCCATACGGGAGAAAGGTGAAATTTCTGGAGGTGGGAAGAAAAGCTTTAACCATATTTTCGCGAGAGTTCTATAAAAAAATGCAAAATTTGTACTTAGGGTGGCGGGAGAATGCCTGTATGCTCCGCGGGGTTCTAAAGAGTAACTGCAGACTGTGGTATTTGATATACTATAATATAAATATATATCGGAAGGAGGGGGTGATATGGGATAGGCGCGGAGGTGCCTATGTTGTGCGCAGTAGTGATGAAACGAATGTCAGTTTTTGAGGATTCGCGAATGCGAATACGAATGCGAATATCTGCTACCGACATTCGCGAATGCGAATACGAATATTGAGTTTTTTTAATTTGGCGCCAATTATGTATGGCTTAGCGGCTCGGTTTCGCGCGAGGCGCGTTCCGTTTGCATCTTGTTCCGAGAATTTCCAAGTTGATCTAATAGAAGCATAAAGAATAATTTGGTTTTTGTTTGTTTAAAGTGTTTTCTTATAAAACATAAATTATTTATGGTTTGTAATTGAAGAACATAGTTTTTGTTTGCTTTTGTTTTTAGTTTCGTTCAAGAAGATGATTACCTAACATTAAAAATTTATGTAAAGACTGATAAAAGTTTCAGAGAAGAATTTTTTTTTTGATTCTTTATATTGCATTGTTATATTTTTTGTTTTCAAAGTTGTAATGAGAAGTTAATTGTTATTTAGTAGTGATCTGGAATCTTAAGCTTTATTACCCAATGTAGAAGTAGATGGTAAATAAATAATACCAAATGATAAAGTAAAGTGAAGACTGATAATGTGATTACGAGGTAAAGCTACTTTTTCAAATTATAAAAAAATAAGAAATGAATGGATTTTTTATTAACCTAATATTATGTTTTTTTCTGATGTTCATATTCGCAAAACATTCGCTCGAACTTTGCGAAAGCGAATGCGAATATACGTTACATCACTAGTGCGCAGTTCTAGAGTTCCAAAAAAAAATATAGACAACGGCGACATCTGTATTGGCTTATTGGAATGACAAATTTCAACCACAGGTGGTGGTAGTAAAGTACACTTCACATATGAAACAAGGTGTGCAAATGAAACATACAACTTCCAAAAATTCGATAGATGTGGTATGGATGGAATTGGTGAACGTTACATTGTGTAAAGTGATCGCTTATACCAGCAGTTGGACAGGTCGTAAGCCCTATGAATACCCAAAAACAGCTTAATCTCTATGAAACATCTATAGCTTGACTAAAGAACTACTTTGCAAAATTTGGAACTGGTGGCGTTCGTGTTTGGGTCAAGTTCCATACAGCTGATGGCCGACAGCCATTTTCCCGACATGCCGACTGCCCGACGAGCCAACTGCCCGACAGCCCAAATTTCCGACAAAAAATTATTTCATTTTTAAGATCTGTACTTTTTACGAAAATATGCTTAAATTCTTCACCCTTTAAAAACATCAAACTTATCAAATTAAAACTATAATATAAGAAAAAAAATTCTAGTGGATTACGATAAGATATTTCATTTCACACTATGCCCTTAAATTGTTATTTTTAAATAGCGAAATGACGAAGCCATTTATATGAGAACCATGCATAGAAAACTTTTTATATGATGGCATAGGGTTTACGACCTGTATGATTTGGCTTAAGTGATCACGCTACACAATGCAACATTCACAATTCCATCGCAAGAACATCCACACATTGTAACATTTTTGAAAGTTGTATATAATACAAGCATCTTCCAAATCAGAACACCTTTCGTATATTTTGAAGGGACTATGCACTACAAAGACATCTCTAGTCCTTCTCTTCAACTAGTATACATAGATTTTGCTGGTTATGATGCCTCTATATTTTAAAAGTGGAGTGTTATGCAATATTATTTTTAATGTATATACAGGGTTATTTGGAAAACATTAATAACCTCGCAGGAATATATTCCTGCCTTAATTATGAGTCGAAAATGTTCAAGCTATCATGACCTAATATCAATAGTTATGGAGATATGCGACATCAAAATTTGCAATTTTTTACCAATATTTCTGACTTATTTTTCTAAAACATTGGACTATCATTACAGTAACTTTGGATGTTTTCCAATGATGAATTCCAATTGGAATGTTTTCGAATTTGAATTCGAAGGTTACTACACTATTTAGTTTCTTTATGCAATTGGGGATTCCATTATAAAAATCGATCGCGGTGTATAGGAAACTATATCTCTCTCTATTAGTCCTCCGTATACAACCTCTTATATAGTCTCTTATTTTTGTGTATTGTCTATGTATGTCACTATTCTAGTAAAGGATGTGATGACTCCTCTTCTTCGCCTTTCAGCTCGATCCTACTCCTAACTGAGTTTACGCCTTGTTAGAGGCAAACAAGCTATCTATCTACGTCGGGTGAAGGCTCTACGGTTTTTAACGTAGTATTTCCGAACACCCTCGCTTTTTCAAGACCTCCCCAGTTCACGTTGTGTAATTTTTTGTTTCGAACTATAGGGGATGAATTGGTTTAGTGGTAACCCTAGCGCAAGCTTTACTTAAATTAAATACTGGGGTATGAAGTTCGTGAATGTTCATGGAAAACGCAAACAAAACTACCTAGCACGTCAATTAAGCCCTACGGTGCAATTGCTAAACATACTATGTTCCGTGGCCCTATATTATTTACCTATCATTCCTACGGACTGAAACCACTGCATCTGGTGTAGCTGCGCTTCCAGAGTACGCGATCCTCTGCCCCCACGCCCTCTCCGCTCGATCCCCATTGTCCTACCTATATGGGATCGACCGCCATCCACTGGAAAGGTTAGCAACGTGCCGTTATCACATGCGCATGCACATATAGAGTACATAGATCCCCTGAAAGCCCTCGAGTCCTTCGTAGCCGCTCCTATGGATGATTCCGTCTTCGACGCCCTCGCTGATTAATAATTTTATCTTCCGCCGTTATCTCGCTGTGCTTATTCCTTACGATCTTTTATATTTACTCTGCATTATCTTTATATCAATTACATTGTTACGTTTATTTACTAGCCGGCCTAAGTTCCGTCACCTGTATCTGGCCCTATGTCTCATTCTAGTGGTACGTTGGGTTCTAATGGATAAGGGGTTTGTAGAAGGTATGTGTAAATGTATGTGTACGCGGAAAATGTGGTTGCTTTAAATTCGGCCCCTCCGTACCCCAAGGCTCATCGGTGACTGATCCCATCTTCCTTCTCCCGACACGAGTTCCGGATACGTTGACCTGAGCCTGGATGCGCCTTTTCATGTTGGGCCTCTTCTGTGCAAAGTACCGCACCATCCCTCGCTTCAGTGTCTGGCGTCCGGGCTCAGAGCCAGTTTGCCCCCCGAATTCCAACTCCTCCAGGTTAAACTAAGTTAAACTACGGTATATATACTGAAGCTACTGTAAAGATGGTCCCGGGCCACCTGTCAAGTCAAAAATATGCGATTGGGGAAGGGGAGTTTCCTAGGCTCCCCAACCCTCGCCTGTGAGCAACTGCAGCCCATTGGCCATTCGCGACACTACAGTGACTGCAACCACCCTCCCAGGTAGTACTTATTATAATCTGATATGCATCAGTACGTTCAATCCATTCCAGACGAGGGAAGACATCCGCACGGGTGTTGTGCCACCCGTGAAGAGCCCCCTCATACACTACGTACGAATAGATACATACTAATAAAATATAATATACATACATATACATACATATACAATACATCAATAAATACTTGTAATGGTTGGTTGCCATGTGGTTTCACGAGGCCATGACCCCTCGTATTAGTAGATGGAAAGGTGGATCTGGACAGTAGGGATATGCCTAGCCCCTGGCCAGGGATGTCGGTGTATTTTCTCCAAATGGTGTACAGCTAGAATCCTGCCATCGATGATGATGGGATCTGCCTAATTATCTCCGACTGATGTGTAACTGGAACCCTGCCATCACTGATGGAGATGATGTTGTCACTATCGAAACGTCACCTGATGATATTTAGCTGAACCGCCGCTAGTGATGATGATGATGATGATACTATCGTAACGTTTCCTGACGATATATATATCGGAGACACCGCTAATGATGATGATGATACTATCGGAACGCCTCCTGACTATATATGACTGGGACACCGCTAATGATGATGATGATGATGATACTATTGGAACGTCTCCTGACGATATATAACTGGGACACTGCTAATGATGATGATGTTGATGATACTATCGAAACGCCTCCTGACGATATATAGCTGAACCACCGCTAGTGATGATGATGATGATGATGATACTATCGTAACGTCTCCTGACTATATATAGCCGAAACACCGCTAATGATGATGATGATACTATCGTAACGACTCCTGACGATATACAGCTGAAACACCGCTAATGATGATGATGATGATGATGATGCTATCGAAACGCCCCCTGACTATATATAACTGGGACACTGCTAATGATGATGATGATGATGATACTATTGAAACACCTCCTGACGATATACGACTGGGACACTGCTATGATGATGATGTTGATGATACTACCGAAACGTCTCCTGACGATATATAACTGGGACACCGCTAATGATGATGTTGATGATGATACTATCGAAACGCCTCCTGACTATATGTGACTGGAACACCGCTAATGAAGATGACGATGATGATACTATTGAAACACCTCCTGGCGATATGTGACTGGAACACCGCTAATGAAGATGATGATGATGATACTATTGAAACGTCTCCTGACGATATACAACTGGGACACTGCTAATGACGGTGATGATACTATCGGAACGCCTCCTGACTATATATGACTGGAACACCGCTAATGAAGATGATGATGATGGTACTATTGAAACGTCTCCTGTCAATATATAACTGGGACACTGCTGGTGATGGTGATGATGATGATGCTATCGAAACGCCGCCTGACTATATATAACTCGGACGCGGCATATGAATAGACAAATAAATACCTAATTAATTAATGAATCATCAATTAAATAAATAAATAGAAATGAATAATTAAATTCGGCGTCGAGCACACGGGCCGATGATGATGCTATCGAAACGCCGCCTGACTATATATAACTGGGACGCGGCATATGAATAGACAAATAAATACCTAATTAATTAATGAATCATCAATTAAATAAATAAATAGAAATTAATAATTAAGTTCGGCGTCGAGCACACGGGCCGATGATGATGCTATCGAAACGCCGCCTGACTATATATAACTGGGACGCGGCATATGAATAGACAAATAAACACCTAATGTATTAATGAATCATCAATTAAATAAATAAATAGAAATTAATAATTAAGTTCGGCGTCGAGCACACGGGCCGATGATGATGCTATCGAAACGCCGCCTGACTATATATAACTGGGACGCGGCATATGAATAGACAAATAAATACCTAATTAATTAATGGATCATCAATTAAATAAATAAATAGAAATTAATAGTTAAGTTCGGCGTCGAGCACACGGGCCGCGCGATCCCTGGAAGTTCACACACATGCAGAGAAGGTTTATTTGGCAAATTAATTCGCCCCTATTATGGTCAGTACGGATGCAACATGCAAACAACACCTGTGGAAAACATATGTAAAGTTTACGGTACAGGGTTAGCTTTCACTGTCGGCGCTTCTTCCGTCTCTGTCTGGGGTGTCGAACCCGAGACCATTCTTCTTAATCGTGCGCCACCTTTATATATCGTTATAATCTCAAAACGGAAAGAGAATGACATGACTTACCCATCTGCCGCCGATTATATCCATTCCAGTGCATCGTAGTTTCACTTTATGTACCTCACTTTATACCTAAGGATTGCGGACACTTGCCTTGCACGCGCACACGATTCACAGGCCCCTAATTAATTATAGTTCGCGACCTAACCTTTGATCCTGCCATTACGCGCTTATAAGTTTCCGTAGCTGGGGCTTAGTATCCAGCCTCGGCAACTATACGGTGTATATACCTTAATCAAACCGAAACTAGACATTATTTTCTTTTCCTTGAATTTATATTCCTCGAGATACCGGAATTAGACTCTAGCTCGACAATTGTAAGTATTTATATACCTTAATAATACTGCAACGTAGTCCTTATTTCCGTCTTACGTATCCGTACTTCCCGGGTCATCGAGACTAGACTCCAATTCTAATGATCATACTCTAATGATTATACGCACCGATATTTTTCATAAAACCCATTACCCGTTATTTTCTGATGTTACATATTCTTATATTTATCCGAAATACCGGGATTAAGCTTTGAATCTAGGATTCCATCCATTTATAAGTTTTAACAAACCCATGAAGCAACCACTTGTCCACTTGTTGTTGTTAAAGAATTGATTGCTTCTATAATAAAACCCCACTAGTCTACATCTTTATAAGGTCAATACATATTACTTTTAGGGTCCGCCGATTTAGTTTTATTCTTATTATCATTATTATTATTATTATTATTATTATTATTATTATTATTATTATTATTATTATTATTATTATTATTATTATTATTATTAATTAATTACACGGCTTAATAGCCTTTTACAACAGGTTTATACATAATTAAAATACAACAAACGATTAAATGTAAAAGAAAAATAAAGGGTATAAATGTAAAAAAGTATATATACATAGTTTAAAAATAATGAGGTTAGACATGTATGTAAAAAAGGTATATATGCAAAAAAGTGTAAAGTAGCAGGTTTATACATAATTAAATACAACAAACGATTAAATGTAAAAGAAAAAATAAAGGGTATAAATGTAAAAGGTATATATATATACATAGTTTAAACATAATGAGGTTAGAAATATATGTAAAAAAGTATATATGCAAAAGTGTAAAGTAGCAGGTTTATACATAATTAAAATACAACAAACGATTAAATGTAAAAGAAAAATAAAGGGTATAAATGTAAAAAAGTATATATACATAGTTTAAACATAATGGGGTTAGACATGTATGTAAAAAAAAGTATATATGCAAAAGGTGTAAAGTAGCAGGCTTGTACATAATTAAAATACAACAAACGATTAAATGTAAAAGAAAAATAAAGGGTATAAATGTAAAAGGTATATATATACATAGTTTAAACGTAATGAGGTTAGAAATATATGTAAAAAAGGTATATATGCAAAAGTGTAAAGTAGCAGGTTTATACATAATTAAAATACAACAAACGATTAAATGTAAAGAAAAATAAAGGGTATAGATGTAAAAAGGTATATATACATAATTTAAACATAATGAGGTTAGACATTTATGTAAAAAAAAAAAGTATATATGCGAAAAGGTGTAAAGTAGTGATCTCAGAAATTTTTACTCACCGATAATATAGCAATATTAAATTTGAATAGCCAGCTATATATATAAAAAATTTAAGACATTATATAAAAATTTAATATTTTGAAAAGAAATGATCATATAGTGTTTTTTAAATTTTGAGAGAGATAGATTTAAAATGTCGACATATGTAGGTAGTTCATTGCCAAGTTTGTGCATTGATAACAAAATTATATTATTCTTAATATAATGTAATGAATATGGTTGCATGATTGACATCTTCGTCGACAGTCTGGAGAAAGTAAAGTTTACACTTAAAGAGGCAATACTGCTTCGTTACTGACTTCAGCTGTTAATATGTAATGGTGGGTAATATATATTTTTCGTACACATTGCCGCTTTGGACTTTATATTTTTAATTTCTGTACTCATGTTTTGGTGCTATTCCGGTACTTTTAATAGTTTGCTACTTGCAATTTATATTGTTTAATGTATGTTCTTTTAATTTTATGATATATTTTTCATGTAAAAGCCTATACGCATTGCTGCTCGTTACCTACTCTACATTTTTAATTTTTATACTCATGATTTGGTGCTATTCCTGAAACTTTTAATGTATGTGCTTTTGAAATTTATTTTATACTCTTTATGTAAAAGCCTAATGGGCGTAAACAAATAAATAAAAGAATAAAAAAAATAATTTTATTATCATCTCGAATATTTGATATCCACTCTCCGGCAAATTTTAATATAGTTTAAATCATTTTAATATAATTTATCATTTTAATATAGTTTAGAAATAACGGGATTCTGTAATTTCTACAAGTATAAACAACCCCATCTTACCAAATCCATTTTATGTAGTGAAAGACGCGGGATTTATATTCTTCCTAAAATGTAAAATGAACCCGGTCTAGATGAAACATCCTTATTTAGTTTCAGGACAACGAGGTTTACGCGTTCCACGAGGAATATGATATAACCCGATCTAAACGAAGGTAATTTTATACAATTTTAGGACAGCGGAACTTACAAATTTCATAAAGTATATCGTGAAGCCAATCTAGGCGGAGACACTACGTATATTTTAAACAAAGTAAGAGTTTAAATTTTACCATCAAGCCTAATACACCGCAAGAATGTCCTAGGCATAGTAAACAAAATAGCGGTCAAAGCTGTAGTGTTTCTATGTTCACACGTTTTAGCTCAAAACGAATACTATAATTTTCACATTTATAATACAAGACGCGAATTTCTAAACGAAACATTTTAAAATAGTTCCAATTGAAATCTACATGTTTCATATTTACTAAATGAAGGCGCGAATTCTAAACGAAACACTAACATTGTTTAAAACGGGACCCTATATTTATACATGCTTAAAATGAAACGCGAATTCCCGAACGATAGCATTTTATATAACTAAATGTAACGAAATCTTATATAGTTTATAAATAAGGAGACCCGGCCCCAGGCGGTTTATATATATTTTCAATATAACGAGGCCCTACAACATCTTTATAAGTATAATACAACCCCGGTCTATCGAAACAATGTACTAGAAGTTTTTATATGTTTGAATACATGATATACGTTTTTTTTTTATACGCGTTTTTATACGCGAGATTTACGTTTTCGTACAATACGAAGTACCCCAAATTATACAATCGCGAAGTTTACATCACTCCTAAAGTATAACCAGAACTAATTGAAACATTTTTCATAGTTTAAGTCCGCGAGGCAAATATCTTTCATAAAATATAAAATAACCAGAATCAAATTAAACATATTTTTACCTTATAGACTTTCCCCAACGCGCGTAATAATCCCGGCCACATGAAACGGTTTTATATGTTTTAATAACGCGGGACCTATGTTTTCCTATACAATATAAGATAACCCGGGCCGAACGGAAGCAATTTTATATACTTTATAAAATAGTGAAACTTGTACTTCTGTAAAACCGTAAATAAACCCCGACCCCCACGAGATTATTATATATAATTTTTTTAGAATAATGAAATTTCATACATCTGTAAAATTGTAAATAAGTCCCGACTCTCACGAGATTATTTTATATAATTTTTTAGAATAATGGAATTTACACATCTGTGAAAGTGTAAATAAACCCCGATTCTCACGGAATTACTCTATATAATTTTAAACGAAATGAAAATCTAGATTATTATGGGCTGAACCTGATACCCCGCGAGATCAGCTATATATTTTTCACTAGACGTATTTTTAATCCCAGAATTTATTCGCTATAATTTTAACGGACTCTTACTATTAACCATAAACAAAAAAAAATTATTAAAATAAACTAAATATTCTTTCGATAACTAAAATAAACCCGGTCTAATCGAAACATTTCATATAACGAAATATTATATGCCTTACAAATGTAAAAATTAAAATGAGACCTCGCGTATTTAGCAAAGATAGGTATTTTATAAGACTTATTTAAAATCGAATCTGTTAGTAACAACTCCTTTATCTTTTAACAGCTTCCCGCGTGATTAGCATAAAATAGGTATCTTTATAACGCACAGCTAGTTTCCAGAGATCCGCCAATACTATACTTAGTAAAACGAAAATTTAACTAAATTTGAACTCTACCGTTTCCTGAAATTCTGCGAATATTATTCTGTGAACCTAGTAAGACGACAAAAATAATTAACTTTATAGAACATAGTGATTTCCGAAGTTCCGATATGCCAGATTAATTACCTTTATAAAATAAAATCAATCCCGTACTCTGAGTTAAAACTCTTTTAACAGGACCTCGCGTATTTAGCATAAGATAGGTATTTTTACAAGATTTATTAACAATTTCCCGCGTGTTTAGCATAAAATAGGTATCTTTATAACGCACAGCTAGTTTCCGGAGATCTGCAAATATCAGTTCTATATATGCCGGACTAATCAACTTAATAAAGCGCAGTAATTTCCGAAGTTCTAATATGCCAATTAATTACCCTTTATAAAATAAAATCAAACCCGTACCCCCCTTTTCTTTTATCGTGAGCAATGTCGAAGAGTATATTTACCCGTATACCACTTTCACTTGAAATTAAACTATAATTTTCACTCACTGAGGCACTCTAAGTCGACGGTAACTTTCACTCACGGTTCTATCACTCGAAAAAACAACCGACGCGGATTTTGCGCTCTCGTAGACCGTCACCAACTGCCCGATTTCTGCTGTGTCTTGACATTTTAAAACCCCCCTAGCGGGAAAAGGTCCTAAGTCGTGTGTTTCCAGGATTTTCAATATTCTACTTCTCTTGAAACCAAATTCTTTGTTCCTAAGATTCAATTTGGCAAAAAAAAACCATATCTCCACTCGGATATGTCAGTTGATCCCACCTCCTGTTGCCGTCTCTATCTCCATCCCTGTGCCCGTTTTGGGACGGACTTGGTGGCTTCAGACGGTTTGAACTCGCTTCACAAGCGCGATAATTAATTTTTAATATTTAATTTCTAAGTTCAGTCCATATTGTCGTTTGATCAACCGTAACCACAATCTATCGGGTACTCCCCTAATCATAGTTGATGTTTCTTCATTATCTACCATTATCATGTCCCGTTCTCCCGTATTTTCACTCGTTTTTATCGGAAATTTAACGTTTCTTGGCCGCTATATCATGGGATCAATTTCCATATATTCACCACGTGCACACTGCATACCTAGATATAACAATCATCCAAAGGTACTATACCTAATTTTAAATTAATTTTGGGCGATCTTTTCTCGTGAATCATCCAATGAATCCTGTCTTTTGCCCGCGGCTCTCCGCGCACAGGGACGTATTAGTTCCCTCCGTTGCGGAATTTAAACATAATTTGTAACCATTTATTATTATTTTTATTGGCAGTAAGATTGATCCACAAAATAACTATGTTACATAGACAGTGAATATTCTCGAACAATATAATACTGGAAGAGTACTATTCGCTATAACACAATAAACTATTAATGTAAGTTAAATTAAATTTTTAAATTCAGTGGAAGATTTTTAAGATCGTTTTGCTTTTAATTTTTTTCCCAAAACAAAATAAATAAATAAATAAATAAACACACAGATACACACTCACACAACCCACTATTGGACATGTTTTTATTATTCTTTTATCGATTGTATGTATGTGTTTTCGCGTAATTGGCCCAAAACTCTGTGCATCAATTATTGTCTTTTCTTCAAAGATTGATTAATTATATGGCTGTAAGAAACCCAATAAATGAAAACAAATAAAACAAATAAGTAAATAAACCTCCAGTGCCGCAGGCAAGGCGTCGGATTAATTCAGTGCTCATTCATTGCCAAGGCACTGGACGCCTCCGCTGATAACTATATACCGCTCACCATGTTCTTAGAGGTGTGTTGAAAGATTGCTAGTATCTGTCGAATCGGTCTCAAGTAGTTGTCTGTATTTGTACGTTTATCATTGTTACATGCTCTTGCTATATCCGTTCCACTTCACATTATTGTTCCTCCCGTCTTCGAATTTCTATCACACTATGTTCTCCTATGTTTTTTGGTACTTATATGCTTGCTTTTTACTTGCATTTACTCCTATATATATTTGTTTCATTTATCCATCCATCTATAAGATCCCCATACGCTTTATCCTTTTATTTCATGTGTATATGGGCCGCAAATTCATATTATTTTATTTACAATATTCTTATCTAGATACACTTGTTCCAATTATGTTTTGTGGTTATTACTACCAAACCCGGCGAAATCTGAGCTAGAATAGCCAATCGTATACACGTTACCCGTCCTGTTGAAACTACGCTAACGTCGGACAGGTTTGTAGTGATTACATAGTTAATATATTGTATCTATATTCGAGTATATTATTTTCTTGTCGTGCCATTAATATGCTTACACGTTATCGTTATCTCTTTCCTAACTGTATATACCGTCATTGCACAATTACCTATCTGTTGTAAAAGCCTGAAGAGCGTTAGTCTACAGATAAATATAATAGAATTATAGTTAACTTCTCTACCCGCCTACGTTATTCGACTCCCGCGAAACGAAAATGAATCATTATTCGCTCCTCGATAGAGCGTCAGTCTACAGATAAATATAATGGAATTATAGTTAAATTTCCTATCTGCCTACGTTATCCGACTCCCGCGAAACGAAAATGAATCACTATTCGCTTCTCGACAGAGCGTTAGTCTACAGATAAATATAATGGAATTATAGTTAACTTTCCTATCTGCCTACGTTATCCGATTCCCGCGAAACGAAAATAAATCATTATCCGCTCAGTTAAGGTCACCCCTCTGGTACATAGTGTACGTTTTATCCGTGCTTCACGGCCAATTCTTATAAATTATTTATGGGCGTTTTCCTCTCGCGATCCCCCGATTAGACCTGCCTTCCTTAGTTTTGCTCAATATTCTGCCTCTCTGTTGCACGGGGATCCACTCGAGATGAAGATATACGGCTCTTAAACGGTTTCAAAACCCGAGCAAAAAAGTCAATAATTCAGAAACCTCGTGGAACTGTCAATATCATCGTCACCTTAGAGTAGACGTTAATCGGTTTTTTAACGGCTTAAACTGCAATAAACGCGACCTAAATCTACGAAAGCCGTGTTCAGTATTTTTTTTGGGAAGCACATGTGGACCGCTCGGACCGCGCCGATCGTCAACCATTTGTACCAAACGCGGCTTTACCACAAGATCAATATGATTTATAAAAATTGAATAGTAACTGCCCGTAACCTATATCCGATCAATCGCTACTAACTCCCTCCCAATACTAGCGTTTCATCATTCCCAAATTTTTGTAGCTCTAATACTACGGCCAGTTTAGCTCAATTTTTCCCCGCGTAGCATTTAAATCATCTTAGAGTTCAAAATAAAAATAATAAAATAAAAAAAAAATCTATAGAAACAGGTGATTCATCACAGGCTCGAACCACCAACCATCAGATTGATAGGCGAGCATCACGACCATTAGGTACACTATCTGGCTACTGCAATATTTTTAAAGTGTTATTTCAAATTGAGGTTTGGTGTCAAATTACCCCCCACAATAAACTTTACGAGGCTTATCAGAAGTGTTCTTCCAGTGAGTTTTCAAAAGCCAAAATTAAGTCAATGAAATATGTAAATCTTTTATCTATGACAAAGAATCATTCGTGATAGAACTGCAGCGAAGAAACGACGCAACTATTCTTAGTTTTTTAATGCAGTAGTTATTTTTTTTTATTTAATTTCAATTTATTACATATTTTACAATTAACAAAGATCCTGCTAGTATGAGTTAGTTATCAGCAGGTTTCTTCTTTTGTTCTACTTCACAAAGAAATAGGTATAGTGCACAAAGTAGTTTGTCGAATTTGGCATACTCTTAATGAAGTTGACGATTTGATTAACATGAAAATATTAAATGTACCAAGTGTATTTTGTCACAGTATAATTTTTCCCAAAATATATTGATTGAATAATCATGATTTAAATGTCATCTAGTTTATTATTTTACGAATTTAGTACATATTTACATAATTTATAAACATTTTTAAAGTGTAATAAAATCACAAATTAAACGCTGGCTTGGTGAGAACAATGGTCCTGGTGGCTCCATCAGATGCCTCAAAAATTAACGGATGAGGTCAGTTGCTGGCCTTTCCACTACAGGTCTGGTAATTCCAATAGGTGTCTCGATCACGGGCCTGGTGATTCCAGCTGGGGCTTCAATCACGGGCTTGGTGATTCCAGCTGGGGCTTCAATCACAGGCTTGGTGATTCCAGCGGGAGCCTCGATCACAGGCTTGGTGATTCCAGCCGGAGCTTCAATCACGGGTTTGGTGATTCCAGCAGGGGCCTCGATCACAGGCTTGGTGATTCCAGCTGGGGCTTCAATAACAGGCTTAGTGATTCCAGCTGGAGCCTCAATCACGGGCTTGGTGATACCACCAGGGGCTTGAATAACAGGATAAGAGCCAATGCTTTCAACAAGTGATTCGGGTGCTCTGTCACTGACGATGTTCAAGATGATTTGGACAAGCGGGCTGGATGGCCTTGCTTCAATGATGGGAAGAGGGAAGACGGATCCTCCATGTACTGGGGCTTCTACTTCTGGGATCGGCATAGGGAGCACACTCGGTCCTTCTGGGAGAACTGGAAGTGGCTGGATGACGATTGGCAATTCTGGATCAACTGGAAGGGGTTTGATGACGATGGGTAATTCTGGTTCAACAGGGAGTGGCTGGATAACGATGGGCAATTCTGGTTCGACCGGGAGTGGCTGGATGACAATTGGCAACTCTGGTT
>JADDOH010005380.1:0-19661 GCA_016648135.1 Agrypnia vestita
TAAAATTTAAAGTTAAAACATACGAATACCTAATATGCTTTGGTTCCATTATTAGTGTAAAGTCTCAAGCTAAATTGAAACGTCTAAAATCATTAATAAAGGCAATTTAAAAAATCGTTACAATTTCTGAGAATGAACAAAACACCAAAAAAACATAATTCATGTAATATGAATATTCGGCTCGTAAGGTCAAAGATATTGAAATGCGTATATGCGCGATAGTTTCCCAGCATTTGCAACAGGTGTTTTCAGGGAAGTGAAAACTTTGCTTTATGATGAGCAAATATTACACGTTGTAACAGGCTTTAACTGAGTACGACATCATTTCGCTTTTGAAATGTACCCGTGTTATGAATAATACATATATCATATTGCTTATGCATTCTTGGTAAATTATAAGATTAGATAGAGGTTTAGATAGAGTTTGAACTAAATTTATTTATTTTAGGAAAAGTTAACACCAAATTTTAAATTAACATATAAGAGATAAAAAAATTGTCAATTATGCCAATTATGAACTTTTCACATAAGATTAATTATTAGTGATATGAGAAAAGTATGACAATATAGCATAATTTATAGTTTTAATATATGTTGAAAAGGAGGGGAAGGGCAGAGTAGGATGTAGGATCAGGATAAAGGAAAGAAGTATGGGAATATATGGGAATATAAATTAAAAGAACTGGTTAGGGTGCGGTTGTGAAATTAATTTTCATTTAATATGATTTAAATATAAAAATAATTGGATATCCTTGCACACAAAAATTTACAATGATACACGATAAATAATTAAAGCGAGATAAATAATATATGAATATTAGTAATAAGAAAACACTTTATTTGAACCACTATTTATTGAATTATCAACATGTTTCATCAGGATATAACGTTTATTAAAAATTTAATTTAGAAGTATGGACACGAACAAAAAATTAATAAATGGGAGTTGAATAACAAATAAGGAACTAATGTCAAAACAAATTTAAAAGGTGATTATTTGCAAAAAGATTTTTTTTATTTATAATATTTAATTTTTGTATTTACAATTTCCATAATTTATAATTTATCTAACTAATATCTAAACCCTTATATCAAAATAACGCTATATTTCCAAAAATTGATTAGCAAATTCAGAATCATCTTAAGTGCTAATAAATTAATTAAAAAATATTTTTAAATTTTACTTTTATAAAAATGAGTGCAATCATAATAAATTAATTAATAAACCATATTTTTTTTTAATATCATACTTATCCTTGTCAAATAATAAAGATGGTTAAACAGAATTTGGGATGATTTATTAAATTTCAAACATGATTTTAATTTTTTTATTTGATATCTTTTATTCAAAGTGTTATATGTAATGATTATTATTAACACCTAACCAATAGATTCTAGATTATTTGTCATCACTTAATCACTGGCATAAAAATACATCAAAAACCAGCAATCATCAATGACTTAAAAAACAATTTGGCCAAGTTAGTGAAATCAGTTATTATTTACGTAATCCTTCATTGCTTAAATGTAGCATAACTAAAGTTATCCGTTACGTATATGCAGTTTGAATATATAGAACAACCATTTGAAATAACTCCGAAGGCTACTGTAATGTGTCCCATTTCACGAAGGATGTTGTTATTACTCTTTGTAAACACGCGAAGGCTGTATTAAGAAAGCGCTTTCTCAAAGCCATTATTTTTCTGACTTTTGTAATCAATCCCTTATGTTCTACAAATATTAATATCTATTAAAAAAAAAGATGTGGGTGTATTGGAATACCGCTGTTTTATCTGTATTCTCAGTTGAAAAAAAATCACAACAGATCACCTAGGACCTAAGCATTAATAGTGGCAAGTAGAACAAGTTGATAACTTGGAAATACATATATTTAAATGAAGAATAAACATAAAACAATTAAACATGTCATCTAATATGTAGATTTTTCAAATTTGCGATTTATGCCTGAAAGACGCAATGCAAAATATAATAAAACGGTCCCAAAAATAAAAACAACTTTTGGCCAAAGACCATTCAATTTCCAAGCTCCTAGAATATATAACCTACTTCTTATATAACCTACTTACCTTCATAACTACATTATATTAAATTATCGACATGTTTCAAGGCCAAAGATCCCTTTAACAAGATACAGCGTATATAAAAAATTAAAAACAAAGTAAAGGCAATTAATGTATATTATAGATATCTCACAGAGACGAAACTGTATTTCTTATGGAAAAGTAGGTATAGAAGTCATTTGGGTGAATATAGGACTTATGACCTATCTTATGGTCGGCTTAAGTGATCACTTTACACAATGTAACATTCGCCATTGCCACCCATGATTATTAATTGATTTATAATGTCTCTGTGACATAAATCCAGCACTATTCTGAAAGATTTGAACAAACACAAAATATTCTGAAAGTAAAGGCATCAACAAATTCAAAAATAAATATATAGAAAATGTCTAACTAATTAATAACTAATGTGAAAACAAATTAAAATGTAACTTTTTGCAAAACGGACCTGGTTATTTGTTATTTTTAATTAATTTTATGTAATTTTTAATTGTTGTGTTCTTTGTATCCTGGTGAAGGCACTACTGACCCCGAAACATGTAGAAAATTTAACAAAATAGTGATTTACACAAAGTGTGTTCTTATTAACTATATAAATAATGATACCACAAAGTCCTTTTATTTTTTAGTCATTTGAATAAGGTGTCATTCGTAACTTAAAACGAGGTTAAATTTGATACAGTTTTAATATGAGCTTATAAATTACGCTTAAACCCTTCCGTGTACCGCAAATCGAACGGAATCCGGACCCTAATTGCGCCATCCCTGGATTTATATTGTCATAAGATGTCCGCCGAAAGGGACCGGCGGTGCAGCCCGGCTGATAAATTAGTACATAAAAATAAAAAAGCGACCCGCATCGGCCGCGGCTATTACCGAATAAATCTAACTAATAGCGCGCCCCTCCCGCACCGGAGATTTAGAAGGGCGGTCACCGAACCCTTATTTTATTAGGCGATAATACCTCTAGCACGGTGACCGGAAAATTCATTATCTATTTTGTAAAATGAAATTCAATTGTATATTTTCAAAATATTTAAATAAATATCGAATAACATGAAATTCAAAGGAGCGTCCTTTATCTAATTACAATAAACTAGATAACCATTAGACGTTTTCGTATTTTCAACATTCACGTGTACAAAAGATTTTAACAATTGATACAATAAATTTTAAAATTGGCAATACTAATTAACGTATATTATAGATATCTCACAGAGACGAAACTGTATTTCTTATGGGAAAGTAGGACTTATGACATATCTTATGTCTTAGGTCATAAGTCCTATGTACACCCAAATGACTTCTATACCTACTTTCCCATAAGAAATACAGTTTCGTCTCTGTGAGATATCTATAATATACGTTAATTGATTAATAATGTCTCTGTGACATAAATCCAGCACTGTTCTGAAAGATTTGAACAAACTCAAAATATTCTGAATTGGCAATACTATTTTACTTATTGAAAATTGGAAATAGGATGAAATATACTCGAGACACATAAATTTTTTAATAGATAATAAGAATATTTTATTACAATAAAATGCAAAAAAAAGAAACATAAAATAAACTAAATAAATGAGATGGCGAATATGAAAATTGAAATATGTAAAATTAAAAAATAATACCTACAAGATATAACAAACAAAACTAATAACTTTTCAATTCGTACTTATGATAATATAAATCTATTTTAAATCTGTACCTATAAAACTCAATGTCTGTCTGTCTATGTATTCTCTATACAAATCTACATTGTTTGTCCGATTCGATTTAAATTTTGCATACTTATACTTTAGGACCCGGCGGGTAACATAGATGACACTTCCCTCCTATTATTTAACCCCTTTCCCTCCCCCTCACATATTTTCGATGCAAATCTGTACCGTTCGACCGATCGGACTCAAAATTTAGAAACTTATTCCTTAGGACCCGGCGGGTAACATATTTCTTCCCTTCTCTTTTACTCCTTCCCCTCCCCCTGATATATTTTCGATGCAAATCTGTAACGTTTGACAGATCAGACTCAAAATTTAGAAACTTATTCTTTAGGACCTGGCGGGTAACATAGTCGACATTTCTCTCCTACTATTTTACCCCTCCCCCTGCCTAAAATAATTTTTTAAAAAATATGCTTATTTTTTTAATTTATAATATATTATTGCATATTTGTGTAACACGTTTTCGTTAATTAGAAATATATTTTTTAAACTCTCTCACATTCTGGCAGTCTTTTTCGAAAAATATTTATTTGATTTACTTTTTTTAAAATTAAAGTTGCTTAAATTTGGCGTTGCGACATTTGACTTTGACGCATTTCCGAAAAGAAATTTGTTAAATTTTAGTGAAAATACGTCTTAAAATTTTATGACAACCTTGTAGTTATAAATTGAAGGTTCTTAACATTTACAATTCAATCGTTTTCCATTAATTTCTTCAAAAAGACAGACGGCCATTATCACCGTAAATTGTGAAAATGAAACGAATGTGTCTTTGATCAAAATTAATAACTTAAATATTATTAATTTTAGAAATGCATTAGGAGCTAAAGAAATTTTGTTAACGATTCCAGATTAAATTGAAAAATAATATCTATTCTAAAATATGTCTTAAATAAGCTTTGTATTTATTAAATTGAAACATTTCGTATTTGGATACAATGAAAACAGAAGTGGATTGTTGAAGATTGGGTCAATTACAAAGGATTTAGTTTAAACTTAAATACGGAATAACGTCTATTTAATAGAACTACAAGTCATTCGATATTACCACAAATCGTCTTTGGAGCAGCTAAGCTACATTAATTTTCACTATAAATTTTTTAGTTTTAGGGCTAAAAAAAGTAACCAATAAAAATCAAGTTTTTAAAATACTCCCTTTCTCATTTTTGGATTTCGTGTCTACCATTTGCTTCGGAATCTCCATACAACTTGTATGAAAAAAACATTAAAATTTTTTAAAAATCCAAAGTTATACTATAATTATCATTATTTTTTATTAAAATACTTCCTTTCTCATTTTTGGGTTTCGTGTCTACCATATGCGTCGGAATCTTTATACAACTTGTATGAAAAAACCATTAAAAATTTGAAAAATTCAAAATTATACTATAATTATTATTATTTTTTAACGAAAATTTGATAGATCTTCTTGATCGTCGCCACGAGTCTGCTTGCAAAGTTTCAGCTCGATTGGGTCACGGTAAAAGGGCTACAAATCAAAATAATAATATAAAGGGAGTAAAAACAAACAAAACGGCCGGAGGTGGGACTTGAACCCCGGGCAAGCGGACTCGAACGCGGAAACCTACGGAAGTTGCCACCATCATGCGGGACTCTTCAAAATTAAGGGTCCCGACTACATATATGTAGAAGTTAGCAAATACGCGAACCATTTGTACAAAGAAATATATATACAACACAAAATATATTTTCTAATATATATTTTCTTTAGGTACGCTAAGTGCTTATAAGCTAAACATTTTCTCCTCGGCCGCTGGCGTCTTCTGCTTGGTGCAGTGGTAGGGTATCCGGCTCCCACCCGGGGGACTCGGCTTCGATTCTCAGTGCCTATTTTATTTACAATATTAATTATTTAAGTATGTATTTGCGTTAATTTTACGCACGCACAATCGCCATCACAATACTAGGTGCCATTAACTACCGGGGAAAAAAGTGTTCAAATATTTCGATAAAAGACGTTATTTCATGGGTGTCGGCTATAGATAAGTAAATACACTTCATTACCGTCATTTTTAACGGGTTACAGTTAGTATATTATAATATGTCACCTCCAAATTGATCAGCAGTAGAATCCCAATTATAATAATTTCGTTGTCTGTCCGTCCGTCCGTCTGCCTGTCTGTATGTCCCCGTAACTCCGTGTAACGTCTGTAACTTCTTTATAGTTAAAAAAAATTTAACTATAAAGTTATTTCTCTTTTTTCACAATTTTTTTTTAATAAATAAATATTCACTCCTTAGAAACTGAAATGTAAAAGTACCGTCATTTTTGACGGGTTACAGATAGTATTATATAAAAGCGATCATTTTATGATTTAATGAAAACTTACCTAATGATAATAAAAAAAAACAATGAGAATAGATCCGAGAGCTTTCTGTAGTTGGATTTGTAAGGTATTCCTTGCGTTGTTTTTTTCATAAGATTCGTAATTTCTTTCTCTAGTAGTACATTTCGAAGGCATATGTTTATTTAAAAAAAAACCTTTTTATATTCATGCCTTAAAATGGGGGGCATATATTATAAAAAGGAGCCGATGAAAATTAAAAATCGTAATTATTCCCGAATCATTTTAATATTTAAAAAGAAAACATTTATTTTTAATTATGGACATACTTTGGAAAGTATGTAAATAATTTAAAGCAATATTTCTTTTTTATTTATAATATACGTAATGGACCTAAATTTATCGTACCGCCCCTAATTTATATACTGCAAAACATCCCTCAAGACGGGCGAATCTGTTATAACAATTTTCCCATTGATTTCCCACCCTGCCCTGGTTCTCGGGTCTAAGTCCTTTGTAATGACAACAATGGAGCCTTCCCCAAGGCTTCGGGCAGGGATGCTGACGTTGATTAATCATCCCTGTAAAGGGTTGGGGGAAGGAATGGGGCAATAGAAAGGATTCCGCAGAAGAAAAAAAACAGTTTGTCTTTATGCTTTGCCACAAATAATGTTATTTAAATCCGAAGCTCTGTTTCTTTGTTTAATTAATAAACGGAATCCGAAAATTTATGGACGATACGAAATTTTGCGAATGATTTAGTCCACAGGTAACGTGGGTACATATAATGTGGGTGCTCTAGTTGGAAGACAAAATAATATAATTATTTTTTAGCCATATTTATTCACTATTTTTTGTTGTAAATAATTCAAAATGTGTGTCAAAAATATCAAAATAAGATATTCATTTTTAGAATATTAAAATTCCAGAATTATAAAATTATGTTCGAAGTTATTTAACATTTTCAATAAAAAATTTTTGTCGATTTATTTTCTTTACATTTTTGTAATATTTCTAGTCCTATTAAACGTCTAAAAATACGTTTTCTGCAGGTTCATTTCACTATTTAATGTTACACTGTTACTAAATAATAATAAATAATATTCATTTTATAAACATAAGAGGTCAAAAACAAAAACAAATTTACGTACAAAAGCAAAAAAAGAAATTTTAAGTGCAAAGTCAAAAAATTTAAGTAACTTAAGAAGAAAATTTTATTTATTTACATTTAACTAACTAACTAACTAACTAACCATCAAGCCGTTTCCCCGCAGGGGTAGGCAGAGAGGATTGAACGCCACACTCTTCTATCCTGGCACACCACTTTTGCTTCGGCCACATTCACACATCTTCTCATACACGTTCTACGGTTGTTGCTGCTTTTAACAGGGCCATCATCAAATACTTGTAGTTCCTGATCATGATAAATAATAATACACATCATTAATTATTCATTGACATTATCATTATCAATACATTAAAGTTAAAAGAGAAATAATTTTTAAAATGCTTCAATTGAAGATTATTAATTAACAAAATATTAAAATAGAATATTGCCACTAAAGGGTTAAGTTTAATCAAAACATATCCCCTAGGGTCTTCGGCCAAGATAGCCCATAAATCAGAATAAGTTTTTGGTAAAGGGAAATACTTAAAAATTGAATTCTTAGGAGTATCTATATTAATTATTTGTAGATTGATAGTCTCAGGGCAAGTATGTTTAATAAGATGTCAGCCTGTACTATATAAAAGAGGAACGGTTTTCACGCACGTAATTTTTAATTTTTAAAATTTTTTATTAAATTTTTTTCCTTTACATTTTGTAATATCTAGTCTCACAAAACGTCTAAAAAGACGTTTGTCGGTAGGTTCATTTTTACAATTAAATGTTAAAATATTACTAAGTATTCACTTTATAAACAGAAGAGATAAAGAACGAAAACGATTAAGTACAAAAAACTAACCTATAAAAACCAAGTTTTTATTATACTTCCTTTCTCATTTCCTAGATAAAACAGGTTAGCTCTTACCCTACGCGTTGAGCTCGAGTCGGGCGACGCTACAAAATTGATTAATAAAAAATTTCTAAAAATCCAAAATTATACTATAATAATTATTTTTTTAACGAAAATTTGTTAGATCATTTTTATCGTCGTCACGAGTCTGCCTGCAAAGTTTCAGCTCAATTCGATCACGGGAAAAAGGTTAAAAATCGATCCAAAGTTTTTTCGTCAGACGAGCAAGCAGACGCTACTAGTTAAAAGAAAGGGAGTAAAAAAAAAAGAAATTTTAAGTACAAAGTTAAAATTTTTAAGCAAATTAAGAAAAGAGAAAGAAAAAATATATATACACATCACTAATTATTCATATTATGTTATATATATAAATATATATATATATATAAATGTTAGTATTAATTTCTTTGGGGATAACCCGCGTCAAAATCTGGTCCTCAGAAGGACCATTCGTCAACCAAGGCCAATCTTGGTAATAGGCTTCCGATACGAACGGACATGCTCGCACTGCCCCTCGTGACGGAAATTTATTAACAAGACAACCTGAAGATGCCTGTTGTGATTCAGGCGAAACGTTGGTGACTGTATTCAATATAATATAATTAATACACTTTTATATTACACGTTTATCCACTTTTAAATGAGAATTTATTATATTTCATATTATATTATCATATTAAATGTAGTATTGGAGAATCTTAAAGAATATTTATATAATACCTAGAGCAAGTTCTGAAATTGATGACGAAGAATCGGACCAGCGAAGGAGAATATTGGTAACCTTGGAAAAGTTTACATAGAAAAAACAAAAGATATCATCGACATTACGAACAGCACATTAACGCATCCTGTAATAAAATCTGAGAAAAAAACTGGATCTTGCACACAGAACTACGACCACAAAAAAAGCTTAAGAAAGAGTCACTTAGAGGACCTTTAAAATATCCATGAAATAAGTGTTATTGGTAGGTACTATACGTTCACGGTCAGGCTAGCCAAATAATGGAAGATGATTACTTTAGAAGCTGTTCTATCATCTCTGCTTGCAGAAAAAAGTGTGATGTTAAGTTGTCAATTAGTTAAAAAAATCAGTTACAAAAAACTAAAAAGAGAAAATAAAAAGTATAAGCTACCGTACTGCAAGTAACTATTAGTTTCATTGCCAGCTTTGTCGGATTCTGCATTTATTAAGTCATTTAAGTCAGAAGACAGGAACGAGAAACCGGCAAAAGGACATTAAAAAACTCTCCGCTCCTGTTTTTTCCGATCCGCTTCTGAGATAATCCTCAGGAGGAATGTGTCGCTCCTGCGAAATTACCAGGAATTTTGAAAATCTCCAGAGATTTTATTTCGATCTGCTTGCCGTTGAGATAGCTTGAAGATGAAACTTTTAGGGAAATCCACTTATGTATTATAAGTACGAAACTAAATTTAGAAGCAGGTTATGTATATTTTTTTATATATTCGTAATTTCTCAAGTGGCAATGATGTTGTAAAGTTATATTATTACCAATCAATTAAAAAGATAGGTGAATTTCAAATGTTTTAAAATTAAGGAATATATACAAATAAAATATTTTTTTAAATCAGTTTGTTAATCATTACTTTGACATTAGGTACTCGATTAATTTTTTTGTGGCTTCAAATGTATGATAAAAAATCAAATCATATAATATTACGAGAAATATATTTTGAAGGCAAAGGTATTGGATAATGAATATTTGAAACAATTAATCAGTTTTGATAATGATTTTCGTTAATAATTAAAAAAATGAAGATATTGTACAAACTAATGAAAATATACTATAATTTATTAGAATAGCAGTGCATAATACATACATCATAATCTATCTATAATTGTTATTATAATATCTGAATAAAAATACATTTAAACTTGCTTATATTAGCTTCACCTGTTTGCCCGGATGTAATTTGATAATCGATATTTCACAGGCTTTCCAACGTCCAACGGAGCTGAAATTTTTTACACAGGCGTATTCTCGATGACAATACATGAATCAAATTCACTAATTAATCGATTAATGCATCATAATGAATTAATCAAAGTTTTATACAGGAAATTAGTTGAGCTCACCAAAAGTTGACGCTGGTTTTCTTTTATAATAGATATTATCCTAAAAAGTTGAAAATTACATTACATGAAAAATACATTTTAAAAAACAGATTTATATTTAAATGTACTAAAAAGTAAAAAAAATATTTTCGGACAAATAAGGTTTGTCTAACATAACACGACTCGGCTTATTTTTTTTTATCCGCTCCGCGGAAAAAAATGCGATCGGTTACTAACATTAACCACCACCCAATTTATTTTAGCCACAAGATAAGGAAGCGGGGAGGGAAAATGAGACTCGCGGAAAATCAATTCATTCTAATTTATTTTACACAAACTTATAGTTAGGCAGGTTGGAATACATACGAAAATACGAACGAGAAAACGAAACATTTGGACACAAAATTAACACGAATGAGAAGGGTTGAATGCTTAAAATTAAATTAAAACTACCTTAACTATCCTGGGGCGAGTCGCGTCCTCCAGTGCGGCGTCTCGAGCGAAGTTCTCGTCGTTCTACCCGAAGATGATGACTCCTGGTGGTCACTGCAGTCCACCTGGCGTCGTCCTTCCCGTCTCTGCTTGTGTTCTTTCTTCTTATTTCTTCTAGGTTTCCTTGTCTTCCTGGGCCCTAAGCAGGCTACTCAATCCACCTGCTAGCCCTTTGTTGCTTCTCTCTGCCGACTATTGCAGGCTCTCCTCCCTCTCGAGACTTCCGACGTAGCGCTCCATCAGCTCTCCTCTCAAACCTCCCGCACAACTTCCTGGCGTCCTTCACTCGCCGAATCTTCTAACGAACCTCGTTCATAGAGCCCCCTGACGTACGTACTCCTCTCACAGAAAATCTAACCAACTCCCTTGCTCGGTGGCTGCGTCGGGCATTATATAATCTCCGTTTTGGGATGTTCCCGCTGCGCTGGAGGGAATGCTTAACACCAGCTGATTGGGTCTCCGGGTGGCGCCAAAAAAAATCGTGTCTGTGCATTGGTTGGAACAGATCGCCCAGCCCCTTTTGAAAACCTATCTAAATATACTATATCTATACACAACAAATATTAAACTATGTGGGTACATACATATTACAATGATAATTTTCTCATAGTAATTGCACATAAAATTACGGTAATTATTATAACTTTGACCATCATAGTATCTCTTACAATCGTCACACAAAACATAGAACATAAATTAAATTTTAATCTCGTAATCATTTGACATATTACAGTACAGAATTTAAATTAAATCAAAGTTAAACTAAAACATCATCGTCATCACAATTATTTATTTAATTTAATTTTTGTATTTATTCATTAATCAACGCCCTGGTGGGCCTTTACAATATCGTATAACAAACCCATGTTAAATTTCTTCAACTAGTGCTGCTGCTTTATCATTAAATTCCAACCTGCCCTTTTATCATTTGATTTAAGCCCGTGTTAAAATAAGGAGTCTCAAATTAATTTTTACGTAAACACCCCAAGCGACGGGTAGGTAAGTATTTTTTTATATCCTTGCTTCTTGCGCCACGCCAGCGTGCGGGTGGCCGAATCACACATGTGCGAACCCCTCGGTCAGTGAGGACTGTGGGAACTATGCTATGAAGTTAGTCCCACGACAGGACCTAGTGTTTAAGATGTTGCATATTTTTTTATAGGCTGACCTACGAAGAAAAATAATACCCCCTGACACGATTTACTGCATTCAAAAATGTTATTTTTCCATCCCTTAAACAGATGCGTTTTCGTACACCATTCGGTTCGCGACACATGCCTCCCTCCGCTTTGTACGAAAAAGCATCTTTGTAATTACGTAATATACTCTCCGTTATTCCCGATTCAGTTACCGACGTCAATCTCCAAATTAACCTGCGCTTTCCAGCGTTCCAACTCGACTTGCGAGTTACCTTCGATAATGAAACGGTCTCCCTTTACTGACTTAACACTGACACGTTCGAGATCTTAAGAAAAATCTAACCATCACTCGAATCCACAAAACCCAAACGTCTCACAAAAAAATTACCTTTAGCGCACGGAACATAGCTAAATTAGACGTACCTTACTTCACAAAAATTACCTAAAACTTATTTGACACGAAATAAAATTATCTAGCGTACTCGAAATTCTTAAAATCTGCTCAAATTCTTAAATTTTTTTATTTTACTTGCCTAATGCGACTACATATTATAGGTACCCACTTGGTAATTATCATGAAGCTCCATTAAATTCACCGTGACAATCTCGAACCGTCCTGGCGCTCCGGTGGGCGGACCGGGTGGGGGCGCATCTTTGCGCATACCATCACGTGTCTCTTGACATCCGCGTGCATTCTCGGCCAGAAATAATGTCGCTGGGCCGCCCTCAGTGTCTTGGGCACTCTAGGGTGGCCGGCCGTTTTATCTTCATAATATGTTATCAAGCGCGTCGCTAGGCGCCGCGGGACTAGCCTTTCCTGATCCCTCGTCACCCTCCATAGGCACGTCCCTTCTAGAGCGAAGTCCTTAATAAACTTCACGTCAGCTTTATTCGCGGGTGGCTCAGACCGCGCGATCAGTTGCCTCAAGCGCTTCACCGGATTCCTATGTTGCTGGACCCGTACTTCATCAGCTAGGGCGGGACTTGGTCCCTCTTCCTCATTACCCCGAACTTCTTCAGCTTCCTCACCCCGAACTTCTTCAGCATCCTCATCCCAAACTTCCTCAGCCTTATCACCCCGAACGTCTTCAGCCTCCTCACTCCGAACTTCTTCAGCCTCCTCACCCCGAACTTTGTCAGACTCCTCAGACCGAACTTCTTCAGCATCCTCATCCAGAACTTCTTCAGCCTCCTCACCCCGAACTTCTTCAGCCTCCTCACCCCGAACTTCTTCAGTCTCCTCACCCCGAACTTCTTCAGCCTCTTCACCCCGAACATCTTCAGCCTCCTCCGGCTTCTCGGCCTCTAGGTGCATTACTTGCGCCGGTCCTGGCGCGTTCACGGTCAACGCCGGGTACATCGTTCGTTCTAACTCCTCGGTCTCGGTGCGCGCAGCCTCCGTTAACTTCATCCGTACACGCGGTATTGTGGTCCCATGTTCAGCTGCTGCATGACATTCTGCGTTATCTGTAGGCGCGGTCTGACTCTCTGTATTCACCTCTAGGGCGGGCCGGTCAAGGGCGGCGCGCCCTCGTGCGTCCGGCCGCCGATCCTCCTCTATTACTAGTGTGGGCCCAGGGCAGGCCACCGTCCGACTTGATTCCCGCCCTGGGCATTGGCGTTTCCCGCCCTTCGTCGGAGGTAGTCGTTCCTCTCACGACAGTCTTTATTCAGGTGCCGCCCTGGACAGTACTGGCACCGGAGGGCGCCCTGCTGCTGTTGGATGCCCTGGCGCTGGTGCGCTCCTCGACTTAATTGCCCGTTGTATTGCCTGGGCGGCTGGGCGGGCGGCTCCCTCAGTGGGAGCTGGTTCTCCAACCGCTGACTCTGTCTTCCGAATAGCGGCTCCCTTGGAAAATCGATTGCCGTGACGCGCGCCTTCAGTGTCTCGAAGGTGTACACCCCAAATACGGCGCCAGCCTCCAGAACATCCCGATACCGCGGTCGCATCAAAGCAATTAAATCGGGGCAAGCCTTATCCATAGACACCGGCCCGTTAAGACGCTCGTACACTAAGCGCTTCCGTTGGAGAAAGCTCACTCCAGACTCGTCCCCCTTCTGTGGGTCGCCGTACAAAGATACGAGCAATGATGCTCGCGCTTCCTCAACGCCATATCGCCTACGGAGTTGGGCGCTGAACTCCGAAAATTCCCATCTTCCTCTCGAGTGCGGAAGCCACCACTGTCTAGCCTCATCCCTCAGGCGTTCTACACACCTTTGAACTTGTACTACGGGAGCACAGCCCGTCGCTCTGAAGTACTCTGAGCACGCTTGTAGAAACTCTTCCGGAGATTCTTCAGGCAACCCACTAAAATGGTCTTCTAAAACCCTGGGGCCGCAATGTTGCCTCACTATCTCTGCCTGCCCAGTCGGGGAATCGTCTGAGGGTTCCGTCTGCATCGCGTATTCATTATTCGTCGTCGCCATTTTATTTTGTGCCCGTGTTCTCATCCCTCTCCGTATAACCCAGATCAATTAAATATTATATTCCTTCAGATAACAAAGAGTATTTAAAAATAAAAACACAAAATATTTATTTGACCTATTTATGTCACCGTAACCCAAAAGCTTAGAAAAAAAATGTCTCTACCAGTCGGCCTATTTCTGCAGTACAATTACCCCAATAATTGCCTTCTATTGTGCATCTTGAGTACCTACTTATGACCCAAATTCAATAACAGACCGCAATTATATTGCCGTCATAAGTGGGTCATTAACTGACCTTTTTTTTCACAAGTCCCTTTTTCGGGAAGCCGAGCTGTCTGGATTGTATATTTACAAATACCCGCTACCGTTTCAACTGTTGTTATTTTCGATGATCGGACATTACGAAAATTTCAAACATATATATAGCAGTTCTAAATTATACTTAATTATTAATTTAAAGGGCGCCAAATTGTTTATTTATAAAAAAAACAATTAAAAAATGCTAAACTAATCTGCGTCCGCGTCTCTACCCGTCCTTTGTTCTGTGGCTTGTCTATTTTAATAAGTAAATTAATTAGATCTCAGGGTCGTTTGATCGTCGAGTCTAAACTGATTCGATATGCCCCACGCTTGGGCCGCCAAACATAACACGACTCGGCTTATTTTTTTATCCGCTCCGCGGAAAAAAACGCGATCGGTTACTAACATTAACCACCACCCAATTTATTTTAGCCACAAGATAAGGAAGCGGGGAGGGAAAATGAGACTCGCGGAAATTCAATTCATTCTAATTTATTTTACACAAACTTATAGTTAGGCAGGTTGGAATACATACGAAAATACGAACGAGAAAACGAAAAATTTGGACACAAAATTAACACGAATGAGAAGGGTTGAATGCTTAAAATTAAATTAAAACTACCTTAACTATCCTGGGGCGAGTCGCGTCCTCCAGTGCGGCGTCTCGAACGAAGTTCTCGTCGTTTTACCCGGAGATGATGACTCCTGGTGGTCACTGCAGTCCACCTGGCGTCATCCTTCCCGTCTCTGCTTGTGTTCTTTCTTCTTGTTTTCTTCTTGGGTTTCCCTGTCTTCCTGGGCCCTAAGCAGGCTACTCAATCCACCTGCTAGCCCTTTGTTGCTTCTCTCTGCCGACTATTGCAGGCTCTCCTCCCTCTCGAGACTTCCGACGTAGCGCTCCATCAGCTCTCCTCTCAAACCTCCCGCACAACTTCCTGGCGTCCTTCACTCGCCGAATTTTCTAACGAACCTCGTTCATAGAGCTCCCTGACGTACGTACTCCTCTCACAGAAAATCTAACCAACTCTCTTGCTCGGTGGCTGCGTCGGGCATTATATAATCTCCGTTTTGGGATGTTCCCGCTGCGCTGGAGGGAATGCTTAACACCAGCTGATTGGGTCTCCGGGTGGCGCCAAAAAAAAAATCGTGTCTGTGCATTGGTTGGAACAGATCGCCCAGCCCCTTTTGAAAACCTATCTAAATATACTATATCTATACACAACAAATATTAAACTATGTGGGTACATACATATTACAATGATAATTTTCTCATAGTAATTGCACTTAAAATTACGGTAATTATTATAACTATGACCATCATAGTATCTCTTACAATCGTCACACAAAACATAGAACATAATTTAAATTTTAATCTCGTAATCATTTGACATATTACAGTACAGAATTTAAATTAAATCATAACATCATTACACCTAATACGCTACATAATTTAAATTAAATCAAAATTAAACTAACATATAATATCGTCATCATAATTATTTAATTAATTTTATTTTTTTTTAATCAATGCCCTGATAATTCTTATAAGTGCAACACAAAACATACTACATCATTTAAACTTAAATCTCATAATCATTACGCATATTACCGTACATAATTTAAAATTAAATTAAAGTTAAACTAAAACATCATCGTCATCACAATTATTTATTTTATTTAATTTTTGTATTTATTCATTAATCAACGCCCTGGTGGGCCTTTACAATATCGTATAACAAACCCATGTTAAATTTCTTCAACTAGTGCTGCTGCCTTATCATTAAATTCCAACCTGCCCTTTTATCATTTGAATTAAGCCCGTGTTAAAATAAGGAATCTCAAATTAATTTTTACGTAATCACCCCAAGCGACGGGTAGGTAAGTATTTTTTTATATTCTTGCTTCTTGCGCCACGCCAGCGTGCGGGTGGCCGAATCACACATGTGCGAACCCCTCGGTCAGTGAGGAATGTGGGAACTATGTTATGAAGTTAGTCCCACGACAGGACCTAGTGTTTAAGATGTTGCATATTTTTTTATAGACTGACCTACGAAGAAAAATAATACCCCCTGACACGATTTACTGCATTCAAAAATGTTATTTTTCCATCCCTTAAACAGATGCGTTTTCGTACACCATTCGGTTCGCGACAAACTAATAACCAACATTCTTTTAGACGCAAGGACCCCTAAAAAGAATTAGGTGCCACTATTAATATCTTCCAACTTAATCTTTAGACGCAAGTGATCCCTAAAGTTTTGGTATACCTTGGATTTACATTTTCTTCGGAATGCTGACGATTTGTCGAGGCAATGGAACATACTACGTGGCTATATCAAGATTTAGCTTCGGGTTGTTTATCAAGGTAAAGGAAACGCCAGAGAAAATGTATAGAAGGAAGTTTTTCATGGCCATTAAAGGGGCGAGACGATGGGGCCCCTTTAGCGCGGAAACCGAGGATATGTCATTACCCACGGACATAATCCTCCTTTCCATAGATTCATTTTTTAACTTGTTAAATAAATTCCTAACGAGAAAAGTGAAGTACTGTTAGCGACAGACACCACATACTCGGAAGTAGACCTATTTTCAAATTATTAGACTCTCGGTTTGCAGATAAATACAGTTTCTACCAAGGTAACCAATCCAGAGGCGAATCACTGAAACAATCTGATTATGTGTTTTTCTCCAAACTATAAATTGTATATAGAAGCAGCCAACAAAAGTAAGCAAATTTAAAAACAAAATGATATGTAAATGTGCTTTTTCTTTCAGATATTTTACGTTTCTGTTATGGTTAGTTATTCCAGTAAATGGAAACTCTAAACAATAAATTTTATACGTATTGTAGTCAAGTCCGAGTTAAAATTATAAGTATATTATTATCTTTGTATGTGTAAATATAGAATTTCCAACACGTTTTCTGAAATATTAGGGTTGACACGTGCGTCACAATAGAGGGGGAGTTATAGACTAAAGACGATATCACGAGCCAATAACTTCGACGTTTCTATAGTAATTGAGTGAGAGTATAGTGATTTATTTATTTATAAATTAGGAAAAAAACGACATCATGAGCCATTTAATAGATAATCTAGTATAGAGAGATATCCTGGTAAACTAGGATAAAAGCCATTAGGTAGTATTTGCATTTAGAATGAAACTTGCGATAACTTAATAGGATTTTGATATTAATTAAACATCGATAAGAAACATTACGACCGCATCGCGTTCTTACAAAATAATCCTTTCAGTTCATTCAAAACGGATAATTCTAACCTTTTATCTACGTAGAGATACTTATAGGTTATTATCTATTTTACTAAAACTTCAACATTACTAGTCGTGTCAGTCCAAGATATCCTTAACATTTTACGATGTATCCACATTTCGAACGCCTCTAGGCGATTTAGAGTAGTCACCTTCAGCGTCCATGCTTCAACACCGTAAAGTAGAACTGACCATACATAGCATTTGATCGATCTCTGTCTGAGCTTCAAGTTTAAGTCGTCATTACAGAGTAGACTTTTCATCTTATTAAAAGATGCACGGGCTGTCTCTATTCTGCATTTGATCTCCGTATCAGGGTCCAGATCGTCAGTAATAATACTGCCCAAATACTTAAACTGTTTTACTCTCTCGATGTTGACACCCTTCAATTGAAGGCACACATTTGGATGATTTTTATTACTTTTTTTATTCTAATATATATATATATATAAGAAGAAAAAAAGTATAAGTAAAAAAAAAAATATATATATATATATATATGGTATAAAAGTAGTTTCTGGAATATTTCGCGTTTCCTGTAAATGGTCTCTCTGAGAAGACCTAGGCCGACGTTTCGACACGGTATCACGTAAAAAGGCCTCAAAAGTTACAGACTAGCCGTACTTGCTCGCGGGTGACATGAAAGTCTCCCACATAAATACTCTCTTCATAAATATATATATATATAAGAAGAAAAAAAAGTTACATAATATGAGATAATTAATGCATAAAGTAAAGTAAATAAACAGTAGGTACATAAATATTTATATATAAGAAGAAAAAAACAAGTTACATAATATGAGATAATCTCGACATCTTAATAACATCGACATGATTAATAATGTCCCCGTGACAGAAATTCAGTGCCGTGTTCTGAAAAATTTGGACTAAAATAAAATACTCTTGTCTAAAAAGGAGTTTAAAAAATTGAAACGATATTTCAGGGAGTATTTTAGTCGCGTAGAATTCTCCTACGGGTTCCTACGCGTCTGCATCAATCTATTTCGTGTTAGCGCTCTACGGCGAGTTGAAAGAAAGTTTATGGAAGAAAATCGGAACGAAATTGTCTCGATCTCGACAAACAGCTCGAAGGGTGAGCGGCGAGCAGACCCGGCAGAGTGCCCGGAAAATTTATTACAGTCGTCTGGAAGTGCAGCGGTCAAGGGAGGGTAGTTTGCTTGTGATTCGAGCCGAATACCGCTTGAAGAGGCGCTCGCAATATTCAGAATACACTGATGTGCTGAACGCAAAAATTCAAACAATTTCGATTGGTATACTATTGCAATCAGCTATTACTTTGTGGATTCATTCTTAAATAAAACGTAACAGATGTGAGGGACGTATGTCGCGACGCCTGAAAGGGGCAGAGCATGAAAGAGGGAGCAAATGCTTTATAAGGTCGCGCGCATGTCGCCTCTGGGCTTCTTTACCTTTATATCGAGACAGACCGCTATTGTTCATTGTAACCGCTGTATAACGTATTGTTGCCATCAATAAACCAAAAGTAACCGACAACCTCTTTTACTGGAGAACTCCGACATCACGACGAGATAATAAGAACATCACACAAACGATACATAAAACCGCTCTGACACCACACTAATTTTATGATGTTGATAATATATTAGGTCTTTACATATGAAATTGAGGTTTAGTATGGGAGGAACATAAAGCCGATTTTTTTTATTATTATATATTTATTTAATCAAAGTATGTACCATTGCTATCTATGCACTTTTGCCATATCATAGGTAATTCATCGATCCCTTTACTAAAAAAACCATTCGGACGGGAATCAATAAAATCTTTGAAGGCGGTTTGGACTGCCCC